>JBBIGA010029458.1:0-14005 GCA_037576975.1 Alestes dentex | reverse complement strand
GTGGACTACTCGAGCACTGATGTACGTCACTCTGGATAAGAGCGTCAGCTAAATGCCGTAAATGTAAATGTAAATGTCTTTACATGTAATAGAGGTAGGTACAATATAATCAATATTGACATAAGTAGTGATATTTCACATTGTAAGACTATTCCACATAATAATAACACAGTTTGAACTACTTTAATGAACTGCACATGATATTGCACCTGGTAAGACTGGTGCTCATAACAATATTGCACACACTGATAATGTTTTATCAGTGTGTGCAATATTGCACATAGTAGACTTTTGCACATCATAATAAAATAATAATTCACATAATGATGATTTAAACCCAATATGAAATTGCACAACAAAGTAGCAACAGGCTATTGCACAGATTATTGTGTGGGTGTGTGACAGGGGGAGGAGTTGTAGAGTCTGATGGCAGTGGGGAAGAAAGACTTTCTTTGATGTTCAATGGAGCACTTTATGCTGGTGAGTCTGGGGCTTAAAAGTACTTTTACAACACTGTGTAATGAGCGATCAGCCTTGTCCATTATCCATACAGATGAAACAAAACTCAGGAAAAGACTACTTTCAAGACCTGAACTTTCCATCTCTGCTCTTTTTGTCAGAAACTGACCACTGATGACGGGTTAGAACAATGGATCCCAGCCTTGGTCCTGAAGGCCTTGCTGCTCTGCTCTTTTTATTGCTTTCCTTGGAGTCAACACACTCAGGGCAAATCAGTTAATTAATAAGCCATTCCTGGGTTGATGTGGGTGTGTAGGAGCAGGGAAAAGAATTAAAATGTGCAGGGCAGGGGGTTGACCAGGACCAAGTTTGGGCTAGAAGACTGCTAATACTAACTTCATAAACAGATAAGTTAACTGCAACATTCCAAATTAGCGTAATACTAATCAGAATAGTTTTATGGGGACTTCAAATGCTTAATAAGGACCGTCTAAATAAGGTGCTTACTCTGACATGTTCACATGTTGAAAGAGCCCATGTGTGGTAGCCAGACCACCATTACATGTTTCAAATTGGGATTTTAAATGGGTACATACCACAGAATGAACATTACATGCAAAGTGTTATTGTTAACTGCTGTTGCTTCAGTGCTTGTAAGAGATTAGATAACAGTACTTCAGGTGGCACACCCTATTGTGCTGCCTTTTTGTAATGCTCAAAATCTTTCAGTTAATGCCATTGGCGTAAACACATCGTGGGGCGTTTTGAAAAGGCAGACTAGTACTTTTTTCTGTTTTAATCGAACTTGGTAATGCACTGGCTCGCACCACTTTGAAGTGTAAATTATTCATAGCTGTGTCAAAGCCTGTTTCTATCCAGCTGGCCTCAGCACACACTCCAGGCTCTGGCAGCACTTTGCTAGGGGTAATTGCATGGATGGAGCAGGCATGATTACATAAACAACCTGGATTCTGTCCACTGGAACATAGGGATCTGATGTATGGACCGGATCGTTTCCTGGAAGTCCTTGAAGCCCAACTTTGACAGCACTGAACTTTTTCATCCACTCTATCTTGCTGAAAACTTCTAGTTCTGCAATCTTCTTGGGCCTTTTTGAATGTACAGCATGCTTAAGGTCTACCCACAAATATTTAGTAATTAGCACTGAATTGCCATTCCAATAGCGTCTGCTGCATTTCATGATGTAGTTCATGGTGGATTTTGAAATATGTTTGTTGTAAAAGTCCTGTTGTAGAAGCTTCAGTTACTGCTTCGGTTTCTTGCCTGACTGTGTCACTAGACTCTGTCTAAATGTTACCTTGCCCCACTATAATCACAGAGAAAAATAATAATACATATAAAGTTTCTCATTTTAATCTTGAGCAGATACACTATAGACACTACATTTCTCACACTATAGACACTACATTTCTCACAATGCCCTAACAGCTTTCCCCTTAATACATTTAGTTTCCCTTTAATACATGTATTTACTTTTTATGTATGAAAAGTGGCCTGAAATAATCTGGATATAGTTTCTTTTAATATTATTATTTATGGAACAAATATTATCAAGAAGGCACTGTAGTTTTAAATCTACCAAGCCTCATTTTGTTATAACCATATTCCAACTTTCACAGTAGGATTGGATCACAACTGTGGAATGAAAGCATTTTTGTATTTGTGTATAGTGTACTTTTCATACTGTACTGCTGTGTTGCGTAGCTTTTATTCTGTTGTTTTTGCTGCTCTTACCTTTGTAATGTCCACTTTCTGCCATAACAGTGCAAATTTCCCACCTTTGGGACTAATAAAGGTTTATCTTCATCTTGATCTTTGCAAGAGGAGCATGGGCAGGTCAATTGTTCAGTAATACCATTAAACTAATTTGTAATATCAAAGTAAAGAATTGGGCCCGAATATGTGTTCTTACAGTTTAAATGATTAATGTCTGAGATAAAATGATGTTATGATAATTAATTAATCATCCCTATGCATCAGCTAAATGTGAGGAACACCACAGGCTCACTTACTGCAAGAACAGTAAGCAACCGAATCAGCATTATTTGCCACAATGATGCCATAGTCTAAGACCCCAGTATACAGCCTATTATTATCTTATAATTTGTTGTTCCAACTTTGTAAAACATTCCTTTTTTTTAAAAAAAAAAAAGTTATTTTAACTTTTTATACTTTATGGAAAAGTCTCTTTTTCTGTGCTGCTTCAAACTGAGCAAATATTAAGGCTGGAGCTCCAACATGCTTCTTGCATAACCTTCAGCCTGAATTTAGCTTGAAATGTGTGTTTTTCTCTCTGTTTCTCACTGTTACAATTTAAGAGTCCTTGACTCACATGAATATTTCTTAGGAAATTATGTGACTGATCTGCGGTCCCTTCTATTTGATGTGTTTATTTCTGCAACTTTCATGCTAGGTCTGTTTCTATGAGTTGATCTCATCATTTTCAAGACATGATAAGGCACCGATTTAATGCTACCAGCAAATACGATGGTTTGAGTCAACAATGATTCGTGTGTGTGTGTGTGTGTGTGTGTGTGTGTCTGCCTCTGCTCTTTATATTAACTAAATGCCAGATGATGGAGAATACAAAATGCTGATGTTTGTTCCTTTTTGGAATTAGAGGCCTAATTTTATTACATTTTTGGTTACAAAGGCTAAAGTTAGGTGTGGGTTACGTGTAACACAGCACCATTCAGCCACAACCATACAGTCACACTTTATTTTGATGGTCCCCTTTAGATTATCTTCAGATTACTCGCAAACTATCTGGTGAAACTCTATCTGGTGGATTACCAACAGCATTTGCGTAAGGTTTAGAATTAGAATTAGATTAAAGGTTTGGGTTAATATTAAGATTTAGGTTAGGATTAGGTTGAGATTAGGTTTAGGGTTAGTTTCACAGAATCATTTATACTCAATGTAAGGTTCAGTTCCATTCAATAGATATATAGTGGGCCATCCAAATAAAGTGTCACTGATACAAATGCAAAAATATCTCATACAAACATACAAAACAGCATACAAGCGTATTGTGTATCATTGTATGCAAAAACATTTTATACAAGTTAGTATTCTTGATAAACATCAAACCTACCCAGGGAAAGCAGCAGAAAAGTATTCATTTAGCTAAATCTAGGGCTTTTTAGGAAACGATGCTGATCGGTGTGAATTGTCCGTTTTTCGATGGGCAACTAAAGTCAGTTGAAGCAAAGCAAGCTCTCAGGGCAAGCTCTCTTATAACCTGGGGATAAGACGTTGGTCCTTACTAGGAAAGCCAAACACTGCTTGTGTGTGTGTATGTGTGTGTATATGTGTACTTTGCGCACACTTGCGTGCATGATGTATTGTGTACATATATGAGTGAAACTAGCATGATGGGGCCAACAGGCAGGCGCTTCCAGGAGACAGCTGGAGAACATGAGCCAGGAGAACAGCTGAGCACACACCACCATCTTCTCCACTTTCATCTACAGCTCTTTTTTCACAGAAGTTCTTATTATTTTCCCATCTTCCACTGATACGCAGCTCAGCAGAATGTGTGCCTAACTGGTTTAATGTAAAATCCATCTGGTGTTCGAGACTGGGTGGAGCTGGAGTGACCTTTATACTAAAAGAATACATTTACCACATTTACGATATTATGCAGTTTGTATATGCTATCAGTCTGTGCATAGCGTGTTTACCTGCCATAGCAACCATCTGATCATCATTTGCACTAATTTCTTTTTATGACTACTTCTCTCTGTTTCTCATCATTCATTATTCTGTCATTAGCTAAAGGCATAAAGGAAAATTGTGTCAAACTTTCAGAATGTCCGTATAATTAAATGGTTATGATGTAAACAAAGCAAACAAAGTCATTCAGAGTGGATTGATATGAAATTCATATTTTAAAATTGTTAATTTGGTCTGAAGAGTTCAGTGACAATAAAAGGTACCTAAATAGGTGTTGTTTTACTTACAAATATTATTTAGTTTTAAAGATTTGCCACATTTGACCACTATCACCCTAACATATAAAAAGGTGTATAGGTTCATTGTGGTTTTGGACAGTTATTCATTGTGGTTTTGGACAGTTACTAACCTCTGACTTGTTGAAGCATTGACCTCACAAGACTGCTGAAGGTGTGCTGTAGAATCTGGCCTCAAGACATTAGCAGCAGTTACTTTAAGTCCTGCAAATTGTGAGAAGTGTTCTTCATGGAACGCAGTAGTTTGTCCAGCACATCCCACAAATGTTTGATCGGACTGAAATCTGAGGAATTTGGTGGCTATTTTTGCAGTGTGACAGAGTGTATTATCCTGCTGAAAGAGGTCACTGCTATCAGGGAGTACTCTTGCCATGAAGGGGAGTACTCTGTCTGCCATGTTTAGGTAGGTGTTACATGTTAAAGTAACATGCACATGAATGCAGGACACAAGGTTTCCCAGCAGAACAACGCCCAGAGCATCACACTGCCTCAGCCAGCGTGACTTCTTCCCACAGTGAATCCTGGTGCCATCTTATCTTCAGGTGAGCATAACACACACACAAGCCATCAACATAATGGAAAAGAAAATGTGGTTCTTTTGACAAAGCCACTTTCTTCCATTACTCCATGGTCCAGTTCTGATGCTCACAAGCCCATTCCAAGTGCTTTTCTGAGTAGACAGGGGTCAGCATGGGCTATGCAGCCCCAAACACAGCAGGCTGTGATGCACTCTTTGTTCTGGCACCTTTCTATTGCAGCCAGCATGAACATATTCAGCAATTTGTGCTGCAGTAGCTCTGCTGAATCAGACATGCTAGTTTTTGCTACCCTAGCATCAATAAGCCCTGGGTGCCCATGACCCAGTCACCAGTTTACCGGTTCACTTCTTTGGGCCACTTTTGATAAATACTAACAAATGCATATCAAGAGCACCCCTGAAGACCTGCTGTAGATGTTCTGACTCAGTTGTTTAGCCGTCGCATTGAAAACTATGTTCCCTACAAAAATAACACATTTATGGCTGGAGGATGGGGAGGTCAGATCTACTTCTGATTCTGATTCAGTAGGTCTTAAATATTAGGCTTTGAAAAATCCAACCAAAAAAGGAGTAACAGTGCCTAAGGGTACAAACAGGCTTAGAAGTTTAGTGGAATGTAATTTCTCACTCACCCAGACACTAACCCTGCAACAACACACAGTCTCTCATCATTTATTACAGCACAATCATAAGCAGCAAAACAGCTGAAATATAAATATAAAAGAAAACAGCGGGCAGCATGGCATAAACCAGCATACATCTTCTTGTTCAGCCTACTGCAGTTTAGCCCCACCCATCTCCACTTATTTTTGCAGTCCATTTATGGACTACAGGGACTTGAGAGTGAATGGTACATTTTGAAGCTGTAACCATGTTTAAACACAAAACAAGACATAACAAGAAATGTTTTGGGATCCCCTGTTCCTACACCTCAGGTCTTTTTTTCTGCTATGTAAAGCGACCTTGGGTTTGTGAAAGGCGCTATATAAATGTAACCTATTATTATTATTATTATTATTATTATTATTATTATTATTATTATTATTATTATTCATACCGTCACAACCTCTCTACCACCCATGTTTCATCGAAGGCAGCTGCTGAATTGCCTCTTCTTAGAACGTTTTCCTCACTCGAGGTCAATGATGCCAAAGAATCTCTCTGCTCTGCATTAAGCGCGTGCCTGGATAGTCTGTGTCCAATGTCCACCTAACCGACTCTCACCTCCTCCACCAGACACAAACCTTTCAGCAGAGGTCTTTGTCTCCTTCTTCACTGAAAAGATGGCAACTATCAGGAGCCAATTCTCTTAATCACATGGAGCCAACCTCTCAAAGATGCAGTCTTTTGCCCCTCTCAAGCCATCTCCTCAACCATCATGCCAACTATTGTGTATATGTTTAATGCCTAACTAAGTGCATTTCTTTGCATCTTTGCAATTCAGAAATGTCATCACTCTCTGTGCTGTCTGAGGATCCTGTGAGAAACTGCACTATAACTTAACCTCGTCCCCAAGCTGCGATTGAATGGTCAATACATTTCAATTTCAGCGGCTGCAGGTGACGCATGAGTTACACCTTTATGAAGTGAATGTAGGCCTTTAGACTGCGGGCTGTTTGTGAAGGCCACTGATAGAAGACGACAGGCTCTAAATGCCACGTCTGTCGGCCCTACTGTAGCACACAGCCACTCCGCTATTACACTCACTGCCCGTGTGAGTGTATCACAGATCTGGGGAGAATGGACTGTCTTCATGGTTACTGTCCATGTACATGTAGGCCTGTGAGACCGAGTCTGACCTCCTATTTTTAGTCTCTATCATTTCCCTTCTCATTTATATTCCTGTGTTGCACTGCTCTTGTACTTGTCTTTCACTCACTCACTCTCGCTCACACACTACTCACCCCCACCCTCCCAATCCTCCCCCCTGCATGATCCTCCCTCTTCCCCTCTGACAGGACGAGTTCACGTCAGATCAGAATTACTCCTCACCCCAAGCCTCAAAGCGTCTCTCTCTCCCTCCCTCTCCCTCCCTCTCCATCCCTCTCGCTGCTGCTGGCAGTGTGGTGAGCCGAGTGACGGGGTCATGTGTTTATGTGTTGGCAAAACAAGCCCATGCCTTTTAATTCTCCTGCTGCTGCTGCTTTTACTCTCCTCATAACCATACTAGTATTCCAAAATTTTGTATTACATATTACTCAAACTATTTTTAACACATTTATAATTAATACTATGTACATTTACATAAAATAATGTAGACATCAGAACATATTTTCAATGTTTTGTGGAACAATCATGGTGATCAAGAAGTTATTTATTAATTTATGACACGCTGTAGTTATAGAGGTTGGCCTTCAGTTCAAGCCATTAATATCAAACAGTCCAAAAAGGAAAAAGACCACATCTAAAGCTAATTTATGGCAGGGCTAGAAGGCACTGAGGGTTACACTCCGGTAATGATCCATTCACATTCATTTTTGTCAGCTTGCCTACCCTGACATTTGGTCACCACTTTAAAATATGTAACGGATTCTGGATATGAATATTTATTATATCTTCATTTTGTCAGTTATTTTAGAATCATTTACAGCTCAGTTCGTCATTATGGACATTTAAAATTGTTATCCTTCTTTGTATCTTTCTTTTTCCAGCTTTCAGTCTAATTATTCAACATGTAAGATAAAAAAAAATACAAACTCCCAAACTGTACTTGTGGTGGCCTAGGGTGCAAATACCCCAACCGTCTATAAGAGTTTTTTTTGTTTTGTTTTTTGTAAGTTTAATTTACATCCTTTAGGATCTCTGGGATACACAGGCAAATGGATGCACGCAAACACAGGTAAGTATTTTCTATACCGGTTTATTTCAGTACCACACGATAGGTTGTGTACACTGTATGGTTCAGGGCCCGCTATGGTAACCCCCTTCCCTGGTTCACCCGTGATCTGACACAGCACACCCAACCGTAAGACAAAGCAGGACACAGTAAAATATAATAAATGTTACAGCACACCCAACACCCCCACACACACTACACGCGAGGGAAAAAGGGGTTAAGGGAGTTGGGAAGAGGCACGCTTAACACACACACACGCACACAACCCACGATACAGACAGTAAACACCACAAAAGTAAATTAAACGTATCTACTGGGCCTCCACACTCCACCGTGAGGCCCAAAAAAACAAAACACACAAAAAAACCCAGGCAGTGCCAGCTTTACTGTGTTGATTCCTCTCAGTGTTTGCCCGCTTGCTCGCTCGAAAGTCCGTTCCTACAACCGGCCCAACTCCTCGCCCTGCACGGCCAGGCTTCGCACGGTCTGGCGTCACCCTCCCGATCGTGGCCTGGAGAATCCACTCGCTGTCTTCCAGCTTCCACGTCCTCCGTTGCCGCCACACTGCACCATGAACCTGCCAACTCAAGCGGGAGACCTCAGACTTTCCACCCCCAACCTGGCCTCAAAGGCTACTACACACACCCGGCTAGCCGAGGCTACTTCCCTTTAGACGGGTTGAGAGCGCAGGGGGTCTGGGTCTTGGTTCCTCTCTGCAGCTGCTCCGCTCCTCCCTCTGCTGGCGTGCTGGCCTCCACGCCGCTCGCATCCACCGACCCCTACGCACAGCCAGACAGGACAGACAACACCAAAGGCTAGCGGCTAACCACTAACAGCTGGCTCGGCTCAGTGCTTTCCTGGACTCAGAGGTGAGCGCTAAGCCTCTGCTCACACGGGATCCTGTCGCACCTCTTCTCTGAGCCAATCATGCAGCTTTTCCCCAGTCCACTCTTTAGTCCATAGTCTGAGGAGCCGGCGTGGTTGCTTCTTCCCCCGAACGAGCGTGCCGCTAACAGTGGCCGCCATCTTTTTAAAGGCCCCAAACCCTGCCCCTCCCAGCTCAACGTCCCCGAGCTGGCCAATTGATTGTCTGGGGTGGGCCACGGGCCTACCTTCCCACAGGTAACTGGCAGCAATTACCCCCAAGGGTGGGGACTCACCTTTGCCCTGGCTTCCTGTTAGGCACCGCCCACACTCTGTCTACCACTGCTCCACATCCTTCCGCAGGCCGGGCCAGTATACTCTCTCCAGCAGAGCGGACACCATCCGCGGCCCTCTAGCATGTCCCAGTGCCTCATGATACTCTTTCCACACTTGGTGCCGTTCACACTCGGGGACCACCACTCCCCATCGCTTTTCTCCACCCCTCCTTGAGTGATGCTGCAGCACCCCCTGCACCACTCGGAGGTCACTCCAACCGTCCATCAGGCACCGACCTGCCCCCGACAGGGCCTTCCTCTCCACCGGGGTGGGCGGCCTCCCTGCCTGCACCCACTCACGTACCTGGGCCATGTCGGGATCCCGCATCTGGTGCTCTGCCCACTCATCACTGGACCCCACTCATGCCACCAGCGACCTTCCTGGACGACGGGACAAGGCGTCTTCATTCTGATGTTCCACCTCTTCACTCTCCACAGATAATCTTAAAATTTTTCCACCACAGCCCATTTTAACGCAAGCAACTCTAATTTAAAGGCGCTGTAGTTCTGATCATTCTTCTCTGCTTCATGCAAGCTCCAGCTACCATAAGCAATAACCCTTTCTTGCCCTGCCTGTACCTGTGTGAGCACAGCCCCCAACCCCTGAAGGCTCGCATCAGTGTACAACCGGAAGGGGAGCATATAATCAGCATACGCCAACACCGGGGCCTCGATCAGAGCCCTTTTCAGTTCCTCAAAGGCCCACTCACCCTCTTCGGTCCAGGTAACCTTCTGGCGTGAAGCTGCCCCGACTCCTCTCAGCAGTCCATGAAGGGCCATGGCCTTCTTGGCGAACCCCGGAATGAACCTCCGGTAGTAACCCACAAACCCCAGAAAGGACCGAACCTCCCTCACAGTCGCCGGCTGGGGCCAGCTCTTCACTGCCTCGATCTTCTCGGGGTCCGTTGTTACCCTGTCTTGCCACTCGGCAAGTCTAGGGTGGAGTACCAGGCCGCCCGCTTTAGCCCAGTCAGGGATTCCTCAATCCTGGGGAGTGGGTACGCATCCTTATGGGTCATCGCGTTGAGTTTTCGATAATCAACGCAGAACCTCCATGACCCATCTTTCTTCCTGACGAGGACCACCAGGGTAGCCCAGGGGCTGGAACTCTCCTTCACCACTCCCCCCTCGAATATCGACTGGAGGAGTCCTCGGAACTCCGGGTAGAGGCTAGGTGGCACAAGGCGATACCATTCTCGGATGGGGGCGGCCACCCCCATAGGGATATGATGGTACACGGTGTTGGTCTGCCCGTAATCTTCTTTATGCCATGCAAACGCTCCACACCACCTCTAAAGCAGCTCTCGCAGCTGTCATTCCTCTTTTATCATCAGCCCCTCCCCCTGCTTCAACAAGGCTCTCAACTGCTCCGGGAGGGCCCCCATTACAGGCCGCACTTCTACCTCCACCACCCCTCCTCTCTGTGGGTGAAGCACCATCTCTTTGTGCGGCTGCAAACTGCCGGTGCTCAGCCTGGCCACATGGGCCAGCGGACAATGGGGGGGAAGCTCTACTGTATAGGAATGGAAGTTACATACCCGCAGGGGCACCCTTCCTCCACGCACGCTGGCCCACACAACTTCCTCGGTAGATGGGCGCAGCACCTTGGGTTGTTCTGTCTTCAGGCGGGCTGCTTGTTCGCAGGCTCCCGGTTCCATCCTGGCCTCGAGGCACTGACATGCTGCAAAAGCCTGGTCCCACACCTGCCGAACAGTCCTAGGAAGGGCAACACGGAACTTAGCATTTAGCACCTCCCAACAATGCCTGATCACATTCATTCCCATTAACCCGTATGGGGCGGGCAAGTGCCGGTCTTCCACGATCACCCCCCCCCCGGGGGATCTCCACCCCGGCGACAGTGAAATCCAGCACTGCATAGCCCACGTACAGGAGGGACAACCCATTCACCGCTTTCAGGGTCAACCAGGGGATCTCACCAGCATCCTGGACCTGTGTGCCTCCAATACAGCGCATATATAGACTTTTGCTAAACAGGGTTACCTGGGAGCCGGTGTCTATAATGCACGGGACCGGCTTTCCAGCAGCCAACACCTCGAGGACAGGACTTTCCCCAACGAGTGCCTCCCTCAGGGTCACTGCTGCTGGCTCAGCTCGCACCTCCGGTTGGACCCCCCTGGTACTAGCCGGGTCGGTCACTCACTTTGGGCATGCCCGCACCATGTGGCCAGCCTCCCCACACTGCAGGCAGATGGGCCTCCCCTCATCCCACCGAGGGCCACCGGCTCTCGCTGACCTCCTCCCCCGCTGCCGCAACAGAGGGGGCATGCATTCGGCCCTCAGCTCTGGCTCATGAGCCCCCAGCCTCAGCTCCGTCAGCAGAGCTTCTTGCAGCTCGTGCAGTTGCTCCTGCATCTCCCTGCGCATCTCTTCCCTGAGAGATTGTTGTACCCCCTCCAGATCCAGAGGGGGTCCTATCGCTGGCCCAGGTGCGGTGACTGGTGGGGGCATGAAAGTTCGCCGCGCCTCGATGTTTTCCCCCTCGTCCCCCTCGGTGTCTTCGTGCTCTAATTCTTTCAATTCTTGGCAGGCTTCCTTAAACGTAAGCCGGCTTGCTCGCCTAATCAGCTGCTGGACCTCCTTCTTCCCAGGCCCACTCCGGAGCCCCGCCACCAGCTGGCTTTGCAGGGCCGTGTCATCATTGTCCCTGTCTCAGGCCAGTTCCTTCTGCCGCCACCTGTAATGGCACTCACGGAGACGAAGGATGAACGACCCCACCCGCTCCCTGGGCTGCTGCTGACACATGAAAAAGTTGGCCCTCAGCCGAGCCAGCCCGGCTTCCTCCCCATTCACTCCCACCAAGAATTTCTAAATCTTTTCGTCAGTGTCCCTCTGTGCCTCGGCCTGTAACTCCACTTCTCATCTTGCCTCACCTTCTAAGGCACTCAAAACAAAATCAACCTGCTGAACCTCAGTTACTTCTTGGTCTCGGATGCCGACCTCAATCATATGCCGCCATTCCTTAAATTTTCCATTGTCTACCCCATCGAACTTAGGCATCCAAGACCCCCCTAAGAACCAGGTAAACCACCCCGGGCCCATACGACTTTCCTGTGCCTCACCCATGGCTGTGCACTGAGATCCTGCCGACTATGCCAAGTAAAACGGTGTGGTGGCCTAGGGTGCAAAGACCCCAACTGTCTATAACAGGGTTTTTTGTTGTTATGTTTTTTATAAGTTTAATTTACACTATTTAGGATCTCTGGGATACACAGGCAAATGGATTCACGCAAACGCAGGTAAGTATTTTCTATACCGATTTATTTCAGTACCACACGATAGATTGTGAACACTGTACGGTTCAGGGCCCGCTATGGTAACCCCCTTCCCTGGTTCACCCATGATCTGACACAGCACACCCAACCATAAGACAAAGCAGGGCACAGCAAAATATAATAAATGTTACAGCACACCCAACACCCCCACACAAACTACACGTGAGGGAAAAAGGGGTTAAGGGAGTTGGGAAGAGTCACGCTAAACACACACACACAACCCACGATACCGACAATAAACACCATAAAAGTAAATTAAACTTATCTACTGGGCCTCCACACTCCACCGTGAGGCCCAAAAAAACAAAACACAAAAAAAATCCAGGCAGTGCCCGCTTTACTGTGCTGATTCCTCTCAGTGTTTGCCCACTTGCTCGCTCAAAAGTCCGTTCCTACAACCAGCCCAACTCCTCGCCCTGCACGGCCAGGCTTCGCACGGCCAGGCATCACTCCACTCGCCGTCTCCCAGCTCCCACGTCCTCCGTCGCCACCGCGCCGCGCCGTGAACCTGCCAACACAAGCAGGAGACCTCAGACTTTCCACCACCAACCCGACCTCAAAGGTCTTGGTTCCTCATTGCAGCTGCTCCCTCCTCTCTCTGCTGGCGCGCTGGCCTCCACGCCGCTCGCGTCCACCGACCCCTACGCACAGCCAGACAGGACAGACAACAACAAAGGCTAGTGGCTAACCATTAGCCGCTGATGCTAACGGCTGGCTCGGCTTAGTGCTTTCCCGGACTTAGCGCTAAGCCTCTGCTCACATGGGATTCTGTCGCACCTCTTCTCCGAGCCAATCATGCAGCTTGTACCCAGTCCACTCTTTAGTCCATAGTCTGAGGAGCCGGCGTGGTTGCTTCTTCCCCCAAATGAGCGTGCCGCTAACAGTGGCCGCCATCTTTTTAAAGGCCCCAAACCCCGCCCCTCCCAGCTCAACGTCCCCGAGCTGGCCAACCAATCGCCTGGGGCGGGCCAACGCAGCCCCCTTAGCTGTCTTGGGCACCGCCTGAGAAGAAAAAAAAGGAAAACACACAAAACACCAAACACACGGACAAGGACAACACAACACTTAATCACACAACTCGTCGTGCCGGGACACGACATACTTGCTTTTTTAGCTCTTCAGAACAGAATGCACATCTGACAAACTTTATCTTTTTCTAAGAACACACAGCTGAAGTGAATTGATATCACTCGTGCTCTATTGCAAAAATTTCCAATGTAATCTGTGAAAGACATGTTTTAATTCCACACAAGCAAGAGCACAGTTGTTCTCTCAACTCATTTATTCAGTTAGTCTTATCTTCAAACAGTCGAGCGAGTGTGTTCCTGCTTCGCTGAAATAAAATCTGCAGCCTCATCTTCCCTTTGTAGATAAGATTGGATTCAGTCTTCAAAATGGATCCCACAGTATGGATTCAGAATTGAATCGATTCTGAAGATTCGAATCGAATGGCCACCAAGAAATAAAGGCTAGAGGTCTGCAGAAAGTCACAGAGTTTCTGAAATGTGCAAAAATGCAAAGGTTCTATTCTATTCTATTATATTCTGTTCTATTCTATTCTATTCTATTCTGCCAGGTAATGTTGTTTTTGGCGGCCTGTCTTAATTTTAATTTTAGTCTAGTCTTTACGTCAAGCTGTCATTTTAGTTTTTATTAGTCTTAGTCACGTCCAAACTCTTTTTAGTCTA
>JBBIGA010029447.1:2902-14006 GCA_037576975.1 Alestes dentex | reverse complement strand
TAGTCTGATCCACCTTAATGAAGAAGTTCAGTTCATTTTTACAGCTCACAGTAAGTCATACTGTGTCCTAAACCACAACCACTAGTCTGATCACCTTAATGAAGATCTGGATGTGGTTTGAGGTTCCAGATATGTTTTTAAGAATGATTTTAGGGTAAAGGTTTATTGACTTCCAGCGACATTAGCCTTGTAAATTGAACTCCAAACTTCCTTAAAATGTAACACACACATATACACACACAAACAAATACACACACAGCCTCATGAGCTACCCTCTGAACTTCAGCCGCGTGCTGACACACTTAATGTGAAACATTTGATCCAACAAACCCCCCCCCACACACACACACAGACCTGGCAGTAAATGAGAGAAAAGAAGCACTTGCTCCATTCCACTACTAATCCTCCCATCCCACTGGCTCTGAGGCCAGAAGCCCTCCTGTTTACCAGAATCCAGGAGCTTCTGGAGAATTCTGATAAAGGAGGATTCCCAACACCCAGCCATATTTCAAAACCCACAAGTGGAGCAACCAAATAAGTCCTGGTCCTATCCAGGCCTGGCATCAGGGGGCTGTTTAGTGTGAAAATGCCCCTCTAACCATTTGTCTTGCCCCACTGAACCCAGGGAAAAAGGTCCTGCTTGTGTGTGTATATATATATATATATATATATATTTGCCTCCTGAGGTGCAAACAGTTTAAATGTATCATCTAAGGTATAACATTGGACATATTTATACCTTTCCATATTTTTAAATAGGAACATTTAATATGGTGTTGCATTTTTAATAACAACCCTCAAAGGGTCCTAAAACATTCCAGATTAAACAAAAGTCCAGAATAAGATCTTCTCTGTCCTGTTTCTCCTAAACAGAACTGAACTCAGTTTAACATCAGTATGAGATTCTGACCATTTTCTCCCACTTCTTAAATTCAGCTCCTGAGAAAGAGCTTCCTCTGATCTCAGCTCAATCCCAGTTTAAGATCTTCAGATCAAATTTATTTACTTGTTTTTTTTTCTAATAAATGAGTCTGAACGTAAGAAATTTGTCTCAGTGATCAAACTCCCAAAGTCAGACAGTTTTGATCCATCAGGTGTTAAAGAGAAGAATCTGAGAACCGATGAGAACAGCAGGAGAACTTCTGTCTTAAGTTGATTTTTTTCTTTTGCTCATTATTTCCCCTAAAGGGGGGTTTAGGAGGAACAAGTCAGACTTTAATAATCTCCAAATAAGATGATGATTTATTTCTGATCAGACAAAGACAAGACTGTGTCTTCTGAGATGATTGGCTGTAAATGTGGCTCTTCTGTGTTGATCCTCTCCTGAACATGTGACTGTACATTATATTTACTACTAAAACGTCCTTATTTGGATATTCTCTTGCTGCTGTTCCTGTGGAGTGAATGCGTTACCCCACCTCTCTGCGGTTTCTTGATGACCTCCTCGTGATTCAGTCCTGGAGTCAGACGATCAGGACATGACAAGCTGGATCCCAGGTGATGCCACAACCACCAGTTGCTGGGAGCCCAAGAGAGCATAACACTCTCTCACACTCTCTCACACTCTCTCACACTCTCTCGCTCTCTCTCTCTCTCTCTCCAGCACACAGACTCTCTCTCTCTCTCTCTCTCTCTCTCTCTCTCCAGCACACAGACTCTCTCTCTCTCTAGCACACAGACTCTCTCTCTCTCTCTCTCTCTCTCTCTCTCTCTCTCTCTAGGCAGGCTGAATGTCCCTCTCCCTCATCACGGATGATGGTGGCCAACACAGGTGTCTGTTAGCTGACATAACAGAATTAGCAGTTAGCGATTTCCTCCATCTTTCCAGGCTAAACCACACCATAGCTGTAAACTTAAAGGAACTCCTTCCATAATCTAGTGCTGGACCATAACTTTTAGTGATAGATCTTCAGTTTAGGCCACAGTTATCAAAAAAAACAAACAAACAAACAAAAAAAAAAACAACAAGAAACACACACCTCTGCTAGTGCTCCTAGTAGATTCTTGAACTATGTTAGCACCAAGCTAACAACCTTTCACAACATTTGTCAGTTCTACAATAAACGCAGAGCATGTTGTGTGTGGAGTGTGTGGCAGATATATGAGCTTGTGTGCAGTAATTCTCTTTCAGTAAAGAGTCCTGGAATAGAGCTGCTGCTGTTCACAACCTCTCACACACACACACACACACACACACACACACACACACACACACACACACACAGGTTAGACCACCTGACAGCACGCTCAATGGTTAGATCATCTGACATATCTACTAGTTAAACCAACTGATATGCATCCACTGGTCACTGTCCACTCACATTCATAGTCAGTGACGGATCTAGAACATCTTGAAGGCCTAGAGTGATGTTCTCCCTCGTGGAACCCACTGTAAATCAAAACGTGATTGGCCGATTCTTCTTACTAATAATGTTGGTGGTTAATGCGACACAGTAGGACTTCAGTCTAACTCCAGAAGGCCTGACCAATTAGGAAGCTTGCTTGGCTCCATCTACCTAGATACCACATCCTGATTGGATCATTTTCTGTTTTCTGTCAGGAATTTAATCCTATGCTGGAATTTAATCCTAAACGAATGCTGCGTTTTAGTGCTTATTGGAAGGTTATAAACCATTTGCTGAAATGGGTGAACACGACTTCACTCCATTCAGGTGATTGCTCAAAGAAACCAAGAAAGCACGGAGAATACCTGAGAATACACCTTCGTCTCTTTCTTGGTTGTATTAAAAGCACATAGATCACACAGAAGCTCAGTTTAGTGTTTTTCACCAGTGGAAAAGGTGAAAGGTTGCATTAAAATGCCACAGCTTGAAAACTAGTGGTTCGTCTGGTTTCCGAACATCGTCAGCTGTTAAAATGGAATTTACAAGAGAGAAAATCTGCATTTCCCAGTGTTATCACCCACACAGCATTAATAATGAAGTAAGAGTAGTGCCACAATACTGAGCATTTAAATGCACTCATGATTCTGCTAAATAAAAACGCACTTAAAACATTTTTCCGCTTCGCAGAAATCAACAGACCTCTGAAGGCCTCGAAGGGCCTGAGGGTTCCCCACTGCCATAATCAAAACGCCTGTTGCTTCCCCCCCCCCAAGGACTATGAGGACTAGCAAATCTGTCCTAACACTGCCTCACTGTTGGCCCAGGGGTTTTCCACCGCCAGCACAACCGAGCCAGTGTGCGCCCTCCAGCCATCGCCATGGGCGTGCTGGTCAGAGGCTGACTGGGGGTCAGTCTGAGTGTGAACGAGTCTGTGGTGTTGAAAAATTTTAATGTGAACTATAAATGTGTGTGGGTCGCATAGACCGACTTCTTGAAGGCCAGTTTTTAGTCGGTGTGTGGCAGAAACTCACTCAACTTTTCACAGTGGAGGTGAATGGAACCAGATGTCTAGTTCTCTATAAGCTCCTCACAGAAAGTTATTCTATCAGAATTGGTTGTGGTTGCACCACCTAATGCCTGAAATGTTGTTTTATCAGGTCCTAAAACTAAATCCATTCGCGGTAGAGGAATACATGCAGAGGCAAAACAGTCCCCAAAGAAACATTATTTAATGCAGATTCACTATTTTACCATCATCAACATCCATATAAACACTCAGAGACACATGGAGCCTCACTGGGGGGCGATAGAGAATAAAACGGCTGGATTTGTGTCGGAGACGTCTGGTTCCATTCACCTCCACTCTAGATTGTAAACTGTCAGTAGCAATTTATGTGATCTTTCCGCAGGTAGTGCCAAAACAAATTCATTTTTCTCTCTAATTTGCATTAACACTTAAATAATGTCACTCTTTATCGAGCTTCAGGGCTTCAAGGACACGGCTGAATAAGTTGTGACAGAGCGGAAAGCCCGTAATCCTCCAGTAATGAGTTTAAATCACACTCTTAAGATGCATTAAATGCGTGTTAATGCATTATGGTAAAGATGAACTCTGAATGAACATGTTGAGGCGGTTTGGCCCTCCCACGCTGCTGTGTCTTCAAACAGCCTCACACGAATTGGAGTGACTCTCTCAAGCTTTTGTGAATTTCGACAGTGCCGCCGTGTGGCTGCAGCTGGAACTCCACGCTTGGTAAATGGGGTGGCGCGTCATCCTTTCGTCCAAACTCACCTGAACGCACTATTTAGAATAGTTATGTCACTTTTACGAGTACTGTTAAAACGTTAGATTCTCAGTGCAATGTCATGATATAAAATCCCTGAGAAGCACCAAGTTTCTGGGGGTGCACATCACAGATGACCTGACATGGACCACAAATACAACTTCTCTTGTCAAGAGGGCACGACAGCGACTTTTTCTCCTGTCCTCACAACTTTCTACAGAGGTACTATAGACAGTATACTGACCAGCAGCATCTCAGTCTGGTGTCGTAGCTGCACTGCCGCTGAACAGAAGATGCTTCGAAGAGTGGTGAGGACGGCGGAGAAAATCATCGGGACCTCACTCCCCTCTGTTCAAGAACTACACTACTCACGCTGCCAGAGCCGATCCATTAAAATCGTAAAAGATTCCACACATCCAGCACATGGACTGTTTGAACTTCTGCCCTCTGGAAAGCGTTACCACAGGGTGCACTGCAGAACAACCAGATTTAACAGGAGCGTCTTCCCCCAGACCATCAGAATACTGAACTCTTAAATAGCTGAACTTTCTGTACACACGTCACGCACATGGACTGTCTGATCACATTTCAATTGTCTGAACAATAACACGCACATGGACTGCTGACTTATACATTCAAACTTATATCCCGAGAATGCAGCTAGTTTCGGTGAAACCTTTTTGCTGTCTTACTCACTGTGCACTTCATCATCACAAATACGTCTAAAGTTTACTCTATATTTATAAAGTGCAATAATACAATCACTGTGAATGTTGTATCTATATAGTGCAATAATATAATCACTGTGAAACGATGTGCAATATTTTATTTCTTATAATATTTCACCCACTGACTGGTTTTACTTTATTTATTTATTTATTTATTTATTTATGCTGTCTCACGTGGTCTTACCTACTTTCTGGGTAAGAAGTGAAATGTTTGTCATGTCCGTATGCTGTCTTGCGTGCACTTGTCTTTTATGTCTGCACATTGAGCCTCGGGAGAAACGCAATTTCGTTAAGCCATGCATCTGTTGTTGTACTGTTGTATGGCATGAATGACAACGTTCACTTACTTACTTACTGATGCGATCATGGGACAGCCCCTTGGTTGCAAAGGAAAACACGTGACGGACACTTTAAACATAACTGATTTTATAATTAGATCCAATTTAGCGGCCAGGTTTTTTTTTAAAACACACCAAACTTACTATTTTCCTCGAAGTTAACAAAGAAATCTCAAGTCGTGGATCTTGCAGCCCACATACACCAGGTCACGTTTTGACCAGCAGCTGAGACCAATCGGGAGCTGAAGATCAAGCCCTCCTGTCTGGAAGAGGCGAGCCTGAAACTGTGCGCGTGGACCACATTAGCTGGAGAAACACGCGGACCCCGGGGCGTGACGTCGCGGCTCGAGGAGCTGGTGGACCAATCATACACCAGCATCGTAAGGTGCGGTCTCAAGCCTCCAAGCAATAAAAAGCTCCAGAGAGAGGAAGGTCTTCCACACTTCCACTGAAGGTCCACGTCCACCTGTTCACTCAGGTAAGGCCCCCTTAGGTACCTGGACTACTGATCACTAGGCTGTGGGCTGAGGGGCTTTAACAGGCAGGGGAGTTAACTGGGAGAACTGGTTTCATTGGGAGACCAGAAATGTTTTCTGTGTGGTGGTTGATCACAAAGCTTTGCTTGAGTTAAAAATGAGCTAAAATATTTTTTAATTCAGACTGTGCCAGACAGCCTTGCACTGGGGGCAGGAAATGTGGGAGGGTTGATCAGTGAGTTGGGACAGAAGGTTCTGTCCACCTGAAGAACATCTTGTAAATCAGTGCCCACATTGTACCAACATGTCTTGTGTAAACAAACCTCCCTGACACACTCTATGCAAACAGCTTTGTTGTGATCTGGCTCATTTGGTTTATTTGAACTCAGTTTTAGCTTCATAAAACTGGACTCAAAACCACTTGTGGGGTCTTGCTTTCTTATGGACAGACCCCAATAGCTTATCTACATGTTACCAAACTCTCTGGAGAAGTTAAGCAGTGTTGGGTCTGGGTTAGGTGTTGGGTGAAGCTAATGTCAGGGTTAAGGAAAAGTTAAGTGATTAATTTTATTCATTTTAAAGGTGTGCTGTATCTACAAAGCATCTGCAGTGGTTGATCTAAACAAAGGGCAGCAACTATTACTGCTACTACTACTAATAATGATGATAATTGCCTTAACTATCTAACGATCTGTTTTCATGAAGCTGGTGTGTGTGCAGTAGTAAACAAACTACAAAATAAGACAGAGCATCACAAAAGTGCAAATTTAAAGGATGCATTTTGTCACAAAAGAAGAACAATCAGCAGATGAGAATAGAGAAATGGTGCAGAAACAGGTTTTGTGGTTATGACCATGCTGTAAAATCCAGCAACTTCGGCTCTGATCTGTGAATCAGTTGGCGCTGTCAGTCCCTCGCTGATTTGTCCTCTGTTAATCTTTAACAGTGATAGGTTATCTGTATTGGTTGTAAAATTTAATTGGTGATAAGCTTTCTTTGAAAGTCAGCAGAAGAAGGCATGGCATCCTTTATCGGAGCACTGTTGAAGGCGATTGGCGAATTCTTGACCCTGGAGGGTTTTCTTGTCTTCCTGTGCATCATGGTGCTGGCGAAATACCTGTTTGACCACCGGCCCAAGAACATCCCTCCTGGCCCCTTTCCTCTTCCGCTCATCGGGAACGTGCATAACGTCAGCTTCAGAGACCCAGTCATATCGTTTTCAAAGGTCAGCGTTACAGTAAAAGTGCTAAATAACAGCAAGCTTATTAGTATTATTAATAATTTTTATTTATGCTGTTTGTCTGCAGATGTATGAGAAGTACGGGGATGTCACCACGCTTTACCTCGGCAATGAGCTCTGCATTCTGCTGTCTGGCTATAAGAGTTTCAAAGAGGCATTTGTGGTGCAAGCAGACGTCTTCACCGACCGTGCATACTACCCGCTGAATGACAAGCTGTCCAGAGGAATGGGTAAAGACTCACGGAATATCTTGTGGAATTGCAGTTTTGCAAAATCAAATATACAGATAACTGACTGTAGTTCCACACCCAAAACAGGTGCTGGCTTGTGCAAAGTGTATTTGTCACACGATCTTCACATTTTATGTTAAAGGATGTTGAATGTGTTGAAGTTAAAACACGATCCGTGAGCTAAAGCTGCTCAAACTGGTCTGTTTCTCATCCATCAAGAAGGACCTGACGTTTACGGAGTCTAAACCCGGTTTTGATGAGCGATGTAGATCAGTTTTACAGGGTTTTTGTTTCATGTTAAATGACATATTGGGGGGACTCGTTGCTCACTGAGGTGGGAACCAACTTGAGTGTAAAATTTCTAAATTCTTCATGAAGGCTGAACTCGGTAGGGGATGCTGGTGTGCAACACTGTCCAATGAGCAACAAGTCTGCAATAAACCCAGAGATGCAATGTAAGTAAGAACAGTGATGAATATAAAGATTTCCATTAAACCAGACTGCACTTTATTAGTGATTCTTGGACTAGTGATAAAAGTAGCAGCTTTTCCACTTACCAGTGGAAAGTCTTTCTTGGGAAAGAGATCTGCGTTTAAGCCTAAGAATTCTACAGCGTACAATAAAAGGGCACAGCCTAGAGGGATTTGGGATGGGTTTTAGTACCGGATTTGGCCGCAGTCTGGCGACAAATGTTTGCTCAGCGGTCTCTGCACGTGTATTCGCTTCACAAGATCATGCCTGGCTCCGTTCAGACAGGCAGCTCAAATCAGATTTTTCAGTATCTTCATTTCTAAGCAGGATGCATTTTCTGTGGTCTGAATGGGGAAAAAGCCTTACAATCCACATCCTGGTCACATTTCTTAGCGGTGGACAGATTGTCAGATTGGATCCCATGTGTCTTTTCTGTCGTCATTCGTGGTGTGGTGGTTCCGGAGAATAGTGTGTGGTGCTCAAGGGGACCTATAGCAGTTGGGTTTTGGACCCATTGTCTTCTGATTGCAGGGGCAACACCCTAGCCACTAGGCCACCAGCTACCCTATTAAGTCATAGCACATGTTAACATGTGAACTATTGGTAGTGAATGCTGTTTAAGAGGCAAAACTGACTTGCCATATAGTGTGAACAATTAATCTAATAAAGGCTTTGATAATTAGCTGATGATTTGAATCAGGTCTGTTTAATGAGGAACAGGGTCTGGACTGTGCCTTCTACAGCCTAATTCCAGTGTGAAAGCTAATCTGAAATAAACCTGCTCAATTTTATTTGACTTGTGTGCAGGCCTGATCTCGGCCAGTGGATATGCGTGGAGCCACCAGAGACGCTTTGCTGTGTCTGTGCTGAAGCACTTTGGTGTCGGGAAGAAGACGCTGGAGGACTCCATCCTACAGGAGGCCCACTACCTTTGTGAAGCTCTTCATGCTCAGCAAGGTTTCAAATAGAAGTCTATAATTTGCTGTTTCTATCGTATTTCTCACTTTACAACATCTGTAATGACATTCCATGCCTGCTGTCTCTTTCAGGTTCGCCCTTCGACCCTGACGGTCTCCTGACCAATGCAGTTGCCAATATAATCTGCAGCCTGGTGTTTGGCCGCAGGTTTGAGTACAATGACCAGAGTTTCCAGAAGATACTGCTGTATTTCGATGATGTAGTTCAGCTGCCAGCGAACGTCTGGGGTCAGGTAAGAGGTCCATGGAGACGTGCATGAATTGTTGCTATGTTATCTAACCTATGTGTTTGTTTATCATACAGCCTACAAGAATAGGCACACATAGGTGAACACATAATTACTTTATCTAATTGCTTTATCAGTTAAATTAGGCCATATTTTCTGTACTGTCTGTCCCACTTGCAACTTATAAACCGTATGGAGATACGGAGTACACAGATAAAGTGTTTCTCTTTCTTCTTGCACAGCTGTGCAACCGCTTCCCCACCCTCATGTCCTGGTTGCCAGGTAAGCACCAAACTGCCTTCTCAAGCCTGTCAAAGATTAGACATTTCATCCAGACGGAGATCCAGAGACACAAGCAGGACCGAAACCCCAACAGCCCCAGAGACTACATTGACTGCTACCTGGATGAAATTGAGAAGGTGTTTTAAGGTGTTTAAACAGATATTGTAGGGTTTTGGTCAAATTCCAGAGTGGTGATAAAAATCAAGGGAATTAACTGTGTTTTTAAAGTACATGGGGCGGTCTACCTATTACATTCTCCGGAGTGGCACACTTAAAGCCAGGGTCACCAAGGCTGGTGTGGCTGTAGGGCTATTTTTAAAATTCCAATCAATCAGAAACATACCTGATTTGACTTGAGTTAGTCTCCGCTGGTCTCAGTCAGTTGCTTCATGAAACCCTGTAGCCACAATGGATATCCGCAAGTAAGTTTGCTGACCCATGGTCTACGCGGTGGCCCAGCCATCAGCTGATCTCAGTCCCTAAGAATGCCAGAGCCATTGCTTGGCTGGGAGTCCAAAATCATAATTGGCCTCAGTTTCACTCATGGTCTTCCCTGGCCACCATCACTTAGCATGATGCTAGCCAATGGGGTTTTTTTTCCAGCTGACTAAGAGTCTTAGCAGTTCATTTTTTCTTTGAAGTGGCAGTTTGATAAGACATCAAGCTTAGTAGCACTGTGTGGTCGGATATGGATAAAACTGAAAATGAATAAATGGTGAAATCGGTATAAAAGTCTTTTAGCTTTCCAGTCTATAAAAATTACTTTAAAATACTTGTACTGACAAATAGGAGTAAAGTTCCTTTTCTGCACAAATAAGATGGAGGCCTGATTAAACCTAGGTAGCCAGTGTGTTAATGGGAATTCCTCCAGTTTTCCAATTTTTCTGCAAACCTGGAGATGTTGGTTATTTAGAGAACTGTTCATGGTTCATCAGTAAAAATGACCAACTCTGGGTTTATACAGTGGTGCTGAATGGAACCAGCGGATGTGATTTCTTCAACACCCAATATAGCCATTTTAATTACCCTCCAAACCCATTGGTGAACTTGCATGTGTCTTTGGAGTGTTGATGAAGGCTGAAACAAAAGTTTATGCACCTCAAACTTGAGCAAAAACAATGTCCGGTGCATCAGGCAGTGCATTCATAACCATTTCTTGGAAGAACTTTCTGTGAGGGAGTTCTTAGAGGCAGACGTCTGGTTCCATTCAGCACCACTGTGAACAATTTGGACTCTGAGTTTCTCTGGAATGGGGTACATTGCGCCAATCCTCACTGAATGACTTTGTTTACACCCTAAGCAATTGATTATCCAGATATTTTTTAAGTGGTGTTCCCCTTTAATATGTCTGGGAATTTCTTACTTTTCCTGTTTATTTCTTCAGTGTAAAGACAGCAAAGCTCAGTTCACAGAGGAGAACCTGGTCTACTGTGTGGTGGATCTGTTTGCAGCCGGAACAGAAACCACTTCTAACACATTTATATGGATGTTGCTCTACATGGCAAAGTATCCTGAAGTGCAAGGTAGTACCTTTTTTTAAATCCTCTGGTTCTTAATGTAAAAATGCTGAGGGATAAGATAACCCTTTATTCGTACCACAGGTGGGAAATTTGCCACAGCAAAATGAACAGTATAAGAGAAGAAAATAGAAGCAGCACAAAAGCCATACAATATAAAAAGACTGCACACTAAACAAATGTTTACATATTTATATAAATATAAATACTTGTAGAAACTTGCATGTACAAATGTATATAAGTATGTGTGTATGTCTGTACATATATACATGTGTATGGATCATGGTGTAACTTCTAACAGTAAGAAGAAAAATGATCATAATGCCTTGAATTCAGCAGTATGGTAAGCTTGTTACTGTTAGAAGTTACACCATGATTTGCTTTATCGAGGCTGCGAGTATTGCAAAATGTGGTGTTTTACACCTGCAGAAAAAGTCCACGCTGAGATTGATCAGGTAATAGGACGGGCCCGTCATCCCTCGATGACTG
>JBBIGA010029387.1:0-14008 GCA_037576975.1 Alestes dentex | reverse complement strand
GAAATCATGGAGGGGTCTGAAATTCACATTGTAGGTGCATTCCCACTGTAAGAGACAGAATGTAAAAAAAAAAAAATCAGGAAATCAAATTGTATGATTTGTAAAGTTGGGTTTTGGGGGTCGGTAGATAAGGAGAACAGTCATGGGAAAGGGGGGGGATATGTTGCAGGTAATGAGAACCCCAGGTCCTGACGGTGGATGAACATGAGACAACCCAGTTCACAAGACAACAGTTTAGGCAACATGTGATCAACCTTGTATCAAATTATCAAAATAGAGAAGAAGTTGTTCTACTTATGCACTGATTCGGAGGGAACAGAGTTTCAGGTTTAGTCTTCTCTTTTGTGTTATTGAAGCTTGACGTTTGAAGGAGAAGAGGTTATTCAGGGTTCTTGATTGTTCTTGAAGCTTGGAAGAGATGAATCTGGAAGAGTTTGTGGATGAAGCAGAGTGTAGAGGTCGGGGGAACAGAGCAATCAGGTCTCTGTCTGAAGTCCTGCTCAATTTTCTGTTTGCAGATCAGGGCTTATATGTTCACAAAACATGGGGTGGGGGGGCTCCTGACCCCCACCTTTTTGCAAGTAGCGAATCAGATGCAGCACTGGTTGCAGGGGTGGCAGCCCCCTCCCTTGGGGCCCTCAGGGCTCAAGGGAGAAGCCACTTTTATGACTGTTTGGAATGTAAAAAAAAAACATTCCAAACTGTTGATAGAAAAATTTCATAACTTTTGTACCGTTCGTAAATCAAATTCAAAATGCATGAACATCATGTTGTTACAATTCCCTTTAGTAACCAACAGTTATGATTTTCCCAAAAACTATAAGTTTTGAGTCCTAAAATCAGGAAAATCCTTTGTCTCCTCGGCCTGAGCACATGGCTGTCACAGTAGATTTATGACTTTGCCAAGGCAGTGTAGGAAAATTTAAATTTAATTTAGAATTTAATTTAGATATTCTCCACCAGAATCAGTTTAGGCTGATTCACCCTTATATTTATCAATTGATTAATAAACATTCAATTGTTAATTGCTTATTCATTAATCAATTAGGGGTTTCTTATTAAGCAGGGTTCACTAAGTAATCCAACACAACCCATTCGGCCAGCGAGGGGGTTCAGCGGGAGTACAGTAGTCAACCCTTTAAAATTCTTCCAAACAGTGCTTATTTAGAAGAGCTCACTTGAAAAGGGGGATTAGCTACTTATTATTAATAATTTAATGAGCATAGGCAAAGGGGTCGCAAGCCTGAAGGGACTCCACTTTCAATGAAGAAGAACAGAGTCACTGGTCACGATGAGACAACATTATTACTACACGAGACAAACATAGAATACACATACACATCAAACAAATAAACGGAATACTGCTAGGATGGATAGTGGATTGGATTGGATAATGGAAACAGTTCGTCTGTCCCTGATCAACAAGCTCCAGAGGAAACACGAAAACAGCCCAACGTCCAAAGTACAAGTTAGCACACATGATCATCCCTTTTGCACCAGGTTATCAAAATGAAGAAGAAAAGTTTTACTTGTGTGTCTGATCCTGGAGGCGTTGCAAAGTTTAGGGTGTCAGTCTCACAGCTGCTGGAGGAGATGAGAATCAGGCCTTGGAGTCTTGACTTGAAGACAAGGGAGACGAACTGAAGGAGGATACCAATGGAGGAGGCAGGAGAGATTGGACGAGAGGTGCTGGATATCTTGATCCAAAGTTGCTCTGTCCTTGTGGTGAAAAGTCCAGCTTTTATGGGCGAGCAGGCTATGTCCTTGCCCCTCTTCTGCCATTTGGCCCTGAGCCAATCACAGGACAGTCCTTGCATTATAGGGAACTGGGGAGACACAGAGGGACAAGAGATGAAAGTGAGCTGTCTTTAGTTTTCTGGGGCTTGCATACCCTTTAACCATATATCTGAGGTTGAAGCCTCAGTAGTTAGCAGAACAAAGATTACATGGGGTTTACATCCACACAAGGAAGGAAAAATACTCGTCAAAAGGAAAAAACTCAGAGAATAGGTGATTTTAACAGAAACCCAGAAGGGAAAATACACAAATGTGTTTTACTCTCACTTTTGATTGAAAAAGAGTGGAGCCAGGAAGTCTGGGTTTGCAACGGGTTTTCGACCATCAATGGTGATTAAGGACTGATCTCTGTACCGTTTGACCATATGGGTGAGGCAAAAGGGTGAGAGGACACAAAAAGGTCCCATCTGGCGGTGCTTATCTGTTTGTGTTGGGTGACGTGTGAAATTCCAGACTAGTTTGGAGGGAAGAAGAAAACCAGAGATCTGGACTTCAAAGTAATCATGGGGAGAGAGAGAGTGTAAAAGAAAGGGGATGGTAGAATGCGAGTGTGGCTTTGGTCAAGGATTGTGTGTGACCAGATCCTACAAAACACAGGAATAATTGAAACATTAGACCGTGTGTGTGTGTTGGAGTGTGTGTGTGTGAAGGAGGGGTTGTGTGTGTGTGAAGGAGGGGTTTATTTCAAGAATAAATGGTACTTGAAAGTAGTGACTCCCCCACTTGGTTAACGGAAATGTGGAGTAGGGACAGCGCCGAAAAGTTAGATAGTGAGATAGGGCAGGATTCTCTTTTGAATGTGTTGTTGTAGTTGGGACACATCCTCTTCGCACAGGATTAGCCTGGCCACAAGGGTGTGGACCACTGATCCTAGCAGCTTTGTGAGCTCTTTGCTACCATGCTCATACTGGGGTGGATTTGTCATGAGCTTGGCGATATCTTGTTCCATCTGGTCCAAGGGGCTTTTCCTGTTGGCCGTTTGGATTGTGGGTGCCTTCGAACAGCAGTTGTGGGGGAAAGCACCATACATTTCCACTCAGGAGAGCTGTGGGGACTGTTAGGCTGAGACCGCAAACCTGGTTTTTGTTTAATTAGAATCAAACAAAGAACACACAACAAAAGTGTCATGTTCGCACTGGAAGGACGCACTAGGAGGAAACAGGTTGTGGATAATAATAGAGTTTTAATGAAGCAAAACAAAGTCCCCTTTCTGCCAGGGAGGGCTGAATTCAAACACAAATCAAAGTTCTGGAATAAGTTTCACAGACGAGACCTGAGAGTCTTCGTTCCCCAGTACACAAACAAACTTAAATACACAAAAAGAGAGGGAGAGAGCAGAAACAGCAATAATAATGTGGATCTGGCAGTACAGGAGGGACCACAGGGACTGTGGGGGTAGAGATAAAATTAAACAAATCAACTCGTTGGCAGAGGGACTGGGACTTTTGTGAATTCACTGGTGTGCTGTGGCAATTATCAGGGTAGCTGTTGCTATGACCTGAGAATAGAGAATGAGAGAAAAGGTAAAATAGAACAAGCTATGTGGCTTGACTTATCAGTTGGTGAATGTTCGTGTTAGGGTGTAAAGGTTCAAGAAGGAGTAGGAATTAAGGGCACAGAAGAAGGAAGAGAGAACAACGAATGCAACAATCAGGTGTTTGGACACTGGGTTGTTTCCTTGCTTTACTCGGCTCGCTATTGTCAGGCTGGATCCCTAACAGAAATGTTAAGATCTATGCTTGACTTATGTGTGAGTTGCTTTGCACTGCTGTGAATTTAGCATAGCTGAATGTGTTGGTCGCTTTCAGTGAGTCCTCTCCAAGCATGGTGAGTTCTCCCAACTCGACTCTCGCCAAACACTCCTGGCCAACTTCCACTTATCAACACAACCCCAACAATGTCAGGTGCGAAAGGCAGCCTGTAAACCCAATCAGTCCTCAGGATTGCACTCAGAACTGAGCCACCCCCACTTGGTCAGCACTGTGTCTGCAGTTGTCACCCAACTGTTTGAGAGACCGCAGTCTACCCAAAACTTGTAATGACGGTCCTGGGCACTGACCAACCCTTGGCTGGTAGGGTTGTTGGTTGAAGGTTAGAAGGTTTCTTCAGGTGTTACCCAACTGTTTGAGAGGCCGAAGTCTAACTCAAAACTTGTAATGACAGTTCTGGCCACTGACTAACCCTTTGCTTGGCTTACCAACAGATGTAGCACAGCCGTCAAAACCTGAGATGTCAGATTGTTGAAGTTTGACAGAATTGCAGGAGTGAAGATTAGTGCAAGCAGAGTCAGTGAGAGTCAACAAAGAGTGACAAGTGATGGGTGACTCCTAGCTCAGCGAGCACAACGACCGTGTCCAAAGTCTGCTGTGTGTATAAAATAATTGTGTTATCTTTACTTAATATGGATAAGTTTGAAATAAAGTTTTATTTAGCATGGTTTAATCAAATTAATTAATTATTTACTTAATTAAGATATCAATTACTTAATTAATTATTCAAATTCTCAATCAATTAACTCAATCAATAATCGGTCAATTTGTTGATTAATTAAATTTAATTGAGTTGACTTGGGATTTAACCGTGTTGGTCAAGTCAGCTCTTTTAATTTCACTTATTGATTAAAATGGTTGAGGGATGGTTTAATGAATCTTAAAGGAAGAGGCAGGGTATAAAAACTTTTTTTTTAATTCAGAGTACAATGCTTCTTCCAATCTAAAGACATAATACAAGATTACTTAAACTCCATAAGATTTTATTTGCTTAAAGTTAAACTTGCTAGAATGTCACTTAGGCTCAATTGGAGACTTCACTCTACCTAATGTTCCCCTGATCTCTTATCTGACCTCTAGAGGGCCAGTATAAGTTCAACAGTGCAGCACTACCTAGGTAGGCTGCCTACCTAGGGAGTGTAAGAGTTGTAAGTCTCCTGGTGGCCCAGAGGGGGTGGTGGAGGCCTTTTTGGCTTGCTGACCCCCCCCCGTACCTAGTGATGTCACTTCCTCTGACGTCACGTCCTCTAACTTCACTTTCTGTCTGACGTCACTTCCTCTAAATTCACTTTCTGTCTGACGTCACTTCCTCTAAAATCACTTCCTCTAAAGACAGAGTAAACAACAAAATGGCGCTGATACCCTTCTGCTATCTGTGAAACCAAAGCTGCTTGCTCTCAATGAAACAAAGAAAACAGATATTCCAGCATGCACAGATATGTGGTCAGAAAAGTAGCTTGCTTCCTTAGCAGGCTAAAACATACAACAAATATCCAACTAGCTAGCTGAGCGGATTATTCTCTCTGCATGCTTAAAACACTATAATTTTGGAATTTCTTCACCCAAAATATAGATACCGGTTACACACTCTATTCCGGGTCTCTTCACCCTGGATTTTAGTTGTGCTTAATTACTGCAGTTACAACACAAAGAAAGGCAGCTTCTGGCCTGTACAGTTATGAGCTATTAAAATTTACGTTGGCTTAGCAGGGATTTCTCCGCCCAAAATATCAATTGGATTAATTGCTGCAGTTATAACACACAAAGAAAGGCACGCTCGCTTCTGGCCATTAGCAGATCTGATCGGAGATCTGATCGGAAGAGGGAGTTAATTTCACCACAGGGGGGCCAAGACTGAGAAGAGTCTTGACGCATGTCTTCCTCTTCTTTTGAGCAACGGAGGCTCCAGACAAGCAGTGCTTGAAGCCATGAGAGGACAAGAAGTGACACACTGCTTGTTCAGTGCTGATATGTATGGGGGTGTCCATTCTTGGCCTTGAAAGCAAGTGTTAAGGATTTGAACTTAATGCGGAGCACCACAGGGAGACAGTGAAGGTTCCTTAGTAAAGGTGTAGTGTGTGAGAATTTTGAAACATTGAGGGCTAACCTTGCAGCTGCATTCTGAGCATAGCTGAAGTGGTTTTGTTACCTTCAGTGGAAGTCCAGCCAGTAGAGAGTTGCAGTAGTCCAGTTTAGAGTTGACCAGAGACTGGATGAGTAACTGCGTAGGTTTCATGGTGAGAAAGTGTCGGATGACTCTGATGTTGTAGAGAAGGTATCTACATGTTCTGGAGATGTGGTCAACCTGTGGTGAGAAAGACAGATCTACATCTAGCATAATACCAAGATTTCTTACCTTCTTTGAAGTGACGATAACCGAGTTCCCAACAGAAACAGTGAGGTCATGGCTTGGTGATAGACTCCCTTTGATAAAGAGGAGCTCGGTCTTGCTGGAATTCACTTTGAGGTGGTGGGTCTGACAGTCTGAGATGCGGGTTGGTTAAGACCTGATTGTCACTGGAAGGGAAAGAGAGAATAAGCTGCATGTCATCAGCATAAATGTGGTAGGAAAAAACATGTGAAGCTATTACATCTCCAGGAGAACCAGTATATAGAGAAGCAGTCCAAGGACCGAGCCCTGTGGAAAACCAGTGGATAATATATGTGGAGCAGACTAGGAACCTTGCCATGCTACTGTCATGGAAAATTGGAGCAAAAAAAGTCTGAAACATTTTTGAAGTCAAAAACTCAAACGCAGTCTGGGAAATGCAGCTTGCTGTTTTATTAAAAAATAAAACAGCCTCGTGGCCCAGTGGAGGATCCTCTCCCCAGCTGGACCCGAGCTGGGTATCTTATAGGCATAAGAAATGATTGATCCTTCCAACCTTACAATAAGTTACAATGACATCAGTCTCTGAATATTCAAATATCCACCTCTTTTACAACGTCTCCACCTTCACAAGTATTTTCATTGGATACGAGATCAGGTATCACTTAATTTTACATGGACACTGGACCCTGACTAGCACACTGACTATACATAATTCTCATGACCTCCTGACATAAAAACACACTCATCATCTATCTTTGACAGGCCACCCCAAGGTGGATGGGTTTTCCCCTATTGAGTAGCTTAGATTATTACCGTACAGATGTTTTTTGCATTAAGTTTGGGGCCTTCTGAAAGAGACAGCCTCTCGTAGCTTCTAACACTAAGTAAATATTGTGTAGACAATAATGGGGGTTAAGACATACCATATTGATTAGCCTTTTTTCCAATCCTTTATTATTCAAATCTTCATCACTACCTGGTACCTTTGGTCATAAAGGTAGGATGCAAACCATTGCCTGGCTGTGCCCAAGATCCCAAGGTTGGAGAGAGTGGCCAGGAGGATCTGATGGTTGACCGTGTCAAAGGCTGCAGAAAGGTCAAGAAGAATCAGAGCAGAAGACAGGTTGGCTGATCTAGCTGCATGAAATTCTTCGGAGATGGCAAGTAGAGCAGTTTCAGTAGAGTGTGCCGCCTTGAACCCGGACTGGTGAGGGACCTGAATCCTGTTTTGAGAAAGAAACAAATTGAATTGGTTATAAACAGCACGTTCCAAGAATTTGGAAAGGAAGGAGAGAAGAGATACTGGTCTGTAGTTGTTGACATCTGAGGAGTCCAGAATTGGTTTCTTCAGAATGGGTGTGACCACTGCAGACTTGAAAGCAGATGGGACATGACCGGTCTTTATGAAGCCGTTGATTATGTAGGCGATGTGCGGGTTGAGATCTGATGATATCATCTGGATTGTGCTTGATGGGAGAGGGTTGAGCGGAGACATAGTGGGTTTGCTGTATGTCAGGAGTAGTGACACTTCCTCAGGAGTGGTGAAAAGCCATGAAAGTAAGCAGCATGGGCTGGTCCCTGGCTGGGAGGCAGCTTGATGGTTGGAGGAAGGGATCTTCTAATATCATCAATCTTCTCATCAAAGAACTTGGCGAAGTCTTCTGGCGAGAGAGCTGGAAATACAGGGAGAGATGAAGATTTAAGAAGGGATGAATAGGTGGCAAAGAGCTTGCAAGGGTTAGATGGAGATTCTTCAAACTTGGTTATGTAGACGGAAGACTTAGCAGAAGTTAAATCAGTGGCAAATTTAGATCAAGGAGAGCAATAAGAGTTTTCCTCCATCTTCTTTTTGGCTGCTCTCGGTTACTTTGCAGGACCTCAGACAGCCATGAAGCCGGGGGACAGACACGCTTCAGTCTAGAAGATAAGGGGCGCAGCTGATTAAATGAGCTGTGGAGAGATGAGAAAAGGTCATGGGTAGTAGATTCAACAGAAGATGAACTGGGATTAGTAGGGTTTGGGAGAGATAAGGAGGATAGAATAGAGGAGGAGAGAAAAGACAGAGATAAAGGGGAGAAATTTCTGCGGGTAGTCATAGGTGCTACATGTGGGTGAAGAGATGAGGAGGTCTGAAGAGGGAATTTGAAAGATAGAAGATGATGGCCAAAGACATGTAGATGAGTAGACAATATGTTGAACATAGGAAGTGATCTGGTAGATACTAAGTCTAGAGTGTTGCCTGCTTTGTGGGTCGGAGGAGACTTGCCAAGGGACAGGCCAAAGGACAACGGGAGCATCGTGAGTCCGCAGGTCTGCCTCTTGTCACTTGGGAGATTGAAGTCCCTGAGGAGGATGGGTGGGGAGTCTTTGTCTGGAAATGAGCTTAGAAGGATGTCCAGTTCATCGAAGAAGCTACCTAGAGTACCAGGTGGGTGATAAATTACAATTATATGGAGCTTATGTGTTACAGTAACAGAGTGGAGTTCAAAGCATGAGCTGTTGAGTAGGGAAAGACTGAGAGGCGTGAAACACCATGTACGCGAGAGAAGCAAACCTGTACCCCAGTGCCGGCCCCAAGGGGGGGCATTTGAAGGCCACGCCCCCGGAGCAACTGTCGACATCAGCCAGCACCCCCCTCCGGGAACCGTGGTCGACACCAGCCAGCACCCAAACCACATCCGATACTGCCCGCCCATAGTCAGGTAGATGCCCGCTTAGTTGGTCCGCTCTGGCGCCGGCACTGCTGTACCCGCTCCTCTGCCTGTAGTGCGAGGAGTGTGAGAGATGGAGAAGGCAGAGGAGAAGGCAGTTGGAGTAGCCGTGTCCTCCGGTGTGATCCAGGTGTTGTTGAGGGCCAGGAAGCGAAACAAGTAGAGGGACACAAGTCCAGAGATGAAGTCAGCCTTCTTGATACAGGATTGGCAGTTCCACAGGCCACCATGAACCACTGTAGAAGGCTGTGGAGAAAAAAGCAGCTGGGAGAGGTTACTGAGATTTCTACTCCGCCGATGGGGAATGTATCTTCTTGGGCCATAAGATATATGAACAGGTATAGGTGTGAAGCACATTATTTGTAATAAATAGAATAGAGAGGAAAGGAAGAAAGGATACCTAGCCAAGTGTAGTTGGAAGTAAGAGGATCCTTACTTGAAGGTGCTGTAAGGACTGGGACAGGATTAGGAGTAATGGACCAGCCAGTGGCTCCCAGACAGCCCTCTGCTGATCACAGCTCCAGGCCCCTAGGGCGGAGGTCTTGTTCACCTGAATACTAGACGTCCTGGGACTATATATAGGCCTGCAGGACTATCCATCAGTGCGAAGTATACTAGCCCTACCTAGTTACTGAGCGTTTTCCCTTGCATTCTGGATCGTGTTTTCCCTTGTGTTTCTTTGACCCGTTTCTGGACTCTGGATTTACCCTTTTGCCTTCTGGACCTAGCTTTTGGTTGCCTATGTACTGATTTTCTGGTTTTTGACTCTTTGCTACGGTTTTTGATTTTGGCATTCTGTTTTTGTGGACTTTGTGCTTTATTAAAGCTTTCCATTTTTTTATTCTGCATTTAGGTCCTTTTCTGTAATCGTTACAGGTGCAAACCGCTACAAACGGACTGTTACATGAGTGGCAAAAAGCTGAGTTTGAATTATTTTATTTGTTGAAACTGGAAAACTGAACAAAGCTTTACTATATTCTTACTGGCATACTGCTAGCAAATGCTTCATATCTATAGTATAATGTTGGAATAACATTGTTGGAATAGTATAATGTTGGAATAACACACTGTTGGTTCAGTTTTCTAGTTTTTTTAATGCATTGAGTAGTGTTTGGCATAAATCATTGCTGAATATCTCTAATTTCCTAGCCATATCCTTCATCTAAAGAAGAAGAACACAAATGTACCTACATGCCACTGTGTGCAAGCAAACAACTACGTCAGGGAAATTGACTTAACTGAAGAAAACCGTCGCTGCATGTGGCCAACACAACGGGGTGGTAAATATAATTGCCTGCAGTTAAATGTATCTCTGGAAGCTAAGAATAACCCAGCCTCTCCAGTTCAGAAAATCTTCCCACAATAAGACAATCTACACTGCTGTTCAAAATCTAGGAAATACTGTTCTCAATCACTCAAAACCAATTTTTGGTAACCGGTAATGTAATATGTAAAAACTGAAGCTAATACGATGCTAGTAATCTAATAAACTTAAAAATAAAACAACTCATAGGAAAAGGTGAAAAATGAAGATATGATTCAGAGATGTGTCCAGGAAGATGTACAGAGCTATCTGTATATGATTTAATAATAACAGAGAAAACTGTATAACATGTATAATATATTTATTATAAAGTCAATACAGAATGCTTCATATTTCAGAACTGGCCATCAGAACTGGTCATAAAGAACACAAAATCACTGTAAATGGTAATTTCTGTAAACAGATCATTAGTGTATGTAATGATGGTACAGTAAAACTTTGGAGTCCACTGTGGATATTTTGTTCAACTAAATATTAATTATATGTAATTGAATTTTAGGTTATTTAACTTAACACTTACACCTAAACTTGACCTTAATTTCAACCCAATACCTGAGCCTAAACACTTAATTTGTCAAGTAAAAAGTTTAACCACATGGTTTATTAACATTTTGAGCATCTGTGATTAATTATTATCAGTTTTTTGACATAATTTTTTGCTGTTTGTTATGAATGGTCACACACACGAGTCACAAGCAAGAGGGACTGGAAATGAGGCACGTCACATGGTATATAAGCCAAGGAATGGAGGTAACCAGTGCTCAGTCATTCAGTCTTCAACGCCACTCTGCCATTTAATCTCCTCAGGACCGTGAGTACTCATGTACATACCATTTCTTGTGTGTGAATGAGAACACGGATTCTGGTGGAAATCTTTACTCTTTATGGGAGCGTTCTCAGATCAAAGAGCATGGATTGCCTACTCTCTCGTGTGACTCCGCGATTGGGTTTATCCTCTACGCTACATGGGCGTACCATTTTATTTCTTAATTCTGTGACAGAATGACTGAGCCCTCCATAAACCCAGCGGAATTTGTGTGACACCATGACCATGATTTATGGGCTGTCTCGGGACGTGGTGGCTTTAAGACAGGCTTTTCACGAGTCCTTTGCAGCCTGGGCTGAGCTTGCTCAGCGAGTCACTACCCTCGAGAGAGCCTATCATGAGCTTTCTGCTGAGTGACAGGTTACACAGAATGGAAACAGACAGACCAGGTAGGTAAGGGGGGTTTCTAACTGGTCCGCTGGTGATTTTGTTTCCTGATTACTTGTTCAGACTCACATCCAGCTGGGCCACAAACGGATTGTGACGGCTGCATTTATTGATTCGGGTGGAGCTGCTAATTTCATTGATCGAGCTTTTGCTGCCTAGCTAGGTGCGAGATTAGAGGTGTTATCCCAGCCTATAACCATCACCGACATCGATGGCCGGGACCTTTCCAACAGCCCTATCACCTGTGATTCCCTTTGCTTCTCAGTCACGACCCTCTTATTTCATGGACCCAACACTGCATTTTCCAGTGGGGCTTGACCTGTCAGGAGCTGTGTCTCTGGGCAAAGGCTGGGACATGCTCAGGGGAGTCCAAGGCCCCCAAGGTCGACTTGGAGACCATTCCTGTCCTGTACCATGATCTGGCTATGCTCTTTAGTAAGACGTGTGCGGTGCAGCTTCCCCCTCATTGGCCTTACGACCTGGCCACAGACCCGTTGCTGGGCATGGTACCCCACCGCGGCCACCTATATTCCTTTCCACTCACTAATACCCTGGACACCTTCTCTGGTGCTTCTATTTTCCCAAAGTTGGACCTAAGAAGCGCTTATAACCTGGTAAGCATCAGGGATGGCAATGAGTGGAAGACGGCATTCATAACCCCCAACAGACATTATAAAACCCTGGTTATGCCCTTCGGCCTGTGCAGTAATCCCGCAGTGTTCCAGCAATTAATCAACGACATGCTGTGGGACATGCTGGGCCGTTGGGCATTAGTTTTTTTAGATGACATCTTGATTCCAGGGTTCCAGAAGAACATGTGCAGCATGTGAGTGCAGTTCTTCAGAGGTTGCTGGCCCACCAACTATACTGTAAGTAGGAGAAACGGGCTTTTCACCAGCGCTCCACCACATTCCTGGGTTTTGTGATAACCGCTAAGGGTGTGGCCATGGACCCCCAGAAGCTGGATGCTGTGCGTAACTGGCCCCTACCCAAGATGCTGAAACAGCTCCAGCGCTTCCTGGGGTTTGCAAACTTCTTTAGATCGTTTATCCGGGGCTTTATTTCGGTTGCGGCACCTCTTACCGCTCTCACTAAACTTCCTCGGACTCAGTTTCTACATACTCCTCAAGCCATGAAAGCCTTCCATCACTTGTGCCTACTCTTCACCTCAGCTCCCATTCTTCTCCATCCCGATGCCAGTAAGCCCTTTGTTGTGGAGGTGGACACCTCCAATGTGTGCTTAGGAGTGGTTCTCTCCCAGCAAGGTCCAGACCAGAAACTGCATCCCTGCAGTTTCTTCTCCAGAAAATTTTACCCCACTCAGCAGCGATACGAGGTAGGGGACTGCAAGCTGTTGGCCATCAAGTAGGCTCTGGAAGAGTGGCGTCACTGGCTCCAGGGCGGCGGTGACCCGGATCATCAAAACCTACTTACCAGTCAACAATCCTTGACATTTTCTAACAATTTAATTTCCATCTGTCGTACCATCAGCATACCCTCTCCCGTCAGCATGAAGCAGAAGGACCCCGGATGGATCCCGCGTCTGTCTTGCCATCTAGGATCATCATGTCACCCTTTCGATGGGAGCTGGAGGATCAGAGCCAGTAAGTATCGGTTGGTTTCTTAATTCTGTGACATGAATCACGTATTTTATGTATGTGTGTTCCATTTTTCAAGTAATGCTCTATAAATGACAATTATCACAGAAAATAACATAATGGACTCTGAAATTCTAAAGTAATTAATAAAAAGTGTGATGTTTTGAATCATCTTTTTTTGTCTGATGACATCATCTTAGGGATGTTTGTGGGTAAGGGGGGTTGAGCACCATTACAGAGAGAAAAAAGAAACCAAGGAGATGAAAGAGTTCAAACAAGCATTAATCGGCCTCTCAACCAATACTGGCCTGACAGCTCTTCAGCGTTGTCCGGCCTTGTTTGGGCTGACAGCGTTTCTGTCAAGGGAGGGGGCTTGCCATGTTTTTATGTTCAGAAAACAGAGAGAGACACTTTCCCACAGAAACATCTGACTGTTGTGATGAGCTGATGCTTTGCTGTTGCTGAAGGCAAGGTGATGCAACAGCACCGAAACTCCATGGGTTAACTTTGGCTTCACAGACAGATAGAGACTGTCTGTGAACAAAAAAATGAACAGTTTCTACTTTGAGGTAGTTTCATTTTTATAGAGAGAGACAGAATATCAACCAAAAATCAAGAAAAAACATGTTACATAAAACTTATAAATAGATTTGCATGTCATTGAGTGAAATAAATATTTGATCCCCTACAACCCAGCCAGACTTCTGGCTCCCACTGACTGGCTGTGTGCCCATGTTGCACACAGATTACAATCAATCTATTAATTACAGATACTCCTGATCTTAACTCTTTATGTGTATTTAGCACATTCGACCACAAAATCAGTTTCTTCCATTCCAACCTCTCCACCACCATAGGCACGACAAAAGAGCTGTCAAAGGATGTCAGTGACAAGATTGTAGACATGCACAAGGCTGAAATTGACCATCAGCAAGAAACTTGGTGAGAAGGTGACAATTGTTGGTGCGATTATTCGGAAATGGAAGAAATATAAAATGACCATAAAATGCCCTCAGTCTGGAGCTCCATGCAGTATCTTGCCTCATGGGATGAGGACGATCATGAGAAAGGTGAGGGATCAACCCAAAACTACACGAGAGGAGCTTGTTAATGATCTGAAAGCAGTTGGGACCACAGTCACTAAGAACACCATTGGTAACACACTACATCATAATGGACTGAAATGTTGCAGTGCCCGCAAGGTCCCCCTGCTCAAGAAGGCAAATGTATAGCCAATATCATTTTTTTGTAAGTCAGCAATCTT
>JBBIGA010029370.1:0-14009 GCA_037576975.1 Alestes dentex | reverse complement strand
AGTATAAAAACACTGCTGTAATCAACACTCTCTTCTCACAATGAGACCAGTTGGAAGGTAAAACACTACTAGAAGTTCGTCAAAAGTAATTATTGCCATTTTGTTTAAGAGTGAACGAGAGATTTGGTTTCTTTGAATTATTCAAGTTCTGTAAACGCTGCATCATTTCTCTTATTTTGATATTTTGTCATTTCCTTTAAAATGATGCTTTAAAGAACAATATTTTTAATATTGTCAGCAGTTCTTAAAAACTAAGGCAAAGCTGTTCAGTTCAATACTTGCAGCTATAAAAAAATAAAACCTGAGAAACTGAACATTATTATTATTATTGAAGAAACAAGGAATTCAGCAGGTCAGAAAATTTCATTCAGCTCAAACATGCCGGCTGGAGTTGGAACTACTTTGAGCAGATGAACTTGTGAAGCAGGACATTGCGGGAGGGTCTGAAGTTGTTTATTACCTGTAGACCACCAGGGAGATGCCCCCCTGTCACACACTGTTCTGTCGACACCAGCGAATGATTAGGAGAGACTGGCCTGTCCTGTGAAGCGCTAAATATACGAGCCGCCGGGAGTCCTATCTGAGCCCGTCTGGCGGACGCGGCGCGCTGAGTGCACACGACGTGCAGCAGGACTTCAGTTTATCTCTGAGACTAAAAGAAGCGAATTAATGGATGGCCTCAGGATGATTTACTCCCCAGACTGGAAACGGGCATGTGAATTGTCTCCACTAACAGTTAGCTGTGCGGAATAAAAGGCCACTGGAACTGAGCCCTGGAGAGAGAGGGTCGGTAAAATAAACAGGTTGGTTTCTGGGAGAAATCTGTGTCGTGTTTCTGGGGTGACGGTGAGTATCTGCGATTTCAGAAGAATGCAGAGAGTTCACAGAGTCTGCTGGAAATGGTTTTCAAACCAAAAACAAAAATGCATGTACAAACACACTCACGCACTCACGGTGGAGGCCTGCTAATGCGCATTTAATGCGCAGTAAAAAATGCATCCAGTGCAACGCAACAGAGAAGCACTTACGACTCTACAAACCATTCTTCAGGAAACACTGAAGGGAAAATGATATTTCATTTCACCGTGGTTCCCCTCAGAATCGGATTTGTGCAACATACAGCTAAACTGTTTAATCTGTGAATCGATTACTGATTACATTTTGCACTACTGATCTGCTGGTACACCGAAATCCTTTCAATGCTTTTTATTGTCCAATTATCTTTTATTCTTTCTTGCTGCACCGAGCATGTTAATGACACAAACATTTCCTTCGGGATAAATAAAGTTTTTTCTCATCTTCTTATCTTCAGAATTCTTTATAAAAATACACCAACAGGACTGACCAACAGAAAGGGAGGCAACAACCCAGGGGTCACCAAGCCCAACCCAGTTCCAAGCCTGAGCAAGAGGGGCAGCTCAGCATTGATCTGTGGAGTCTCTGGAGTGATGGAGCTCCGTCCAGAACATTTGGGATCCAGAACCTATCATCCACATCAGTACCTGACCTCACTAATGCTCCCGGGACTGAATGCAATCAAACCCTCACAGCAATGTTCTAACTTCTAGCCTTCCCAGAAGAGTAGAGACTGTAACTGCAGCAAAGGGGGACAAACTCCACCTGTTAATATCTTTGATTTCTGAAGAACTTATCTACAGGTGGTCCATTTACCCACCGAAAACTGTGCACTCTATCAAGTTCTTACTTCAGCTGTATGTTGTATTATATTATATTATATCATTAAATACATTGACCCAGTGATCACTCTGTATTTGACTCTCACCTGTCCTGAGTGCCGATGGAGCCCAGTTTCTCGTTCTTGGCGCAGAAGTCAGGTGAGCTCTGCAGGTACACCAGCTCGTTCTCTCGTACCGGCCGGATGTCGATGTCTTTGGGCACCAGCTGCTTGCGCGTGCCCATCGGCCGGTGGACCACCTTGGTGGCCGACAGGTACTTGGCTTTCAGGTCCATGGCGATCTCCTTCAGGTCCTGCAGGCCTCGCCAGCAGGTGCGAATAGAGCAGGAGCCTGACACGCCGTGACATTTACACTTCATCACCAGAGCATCTCTCAGCGCCTGTTTACAGGAACAGAAAAAAAGAAACGAAGCATGAGCCTTGGCATGTGCCTTTTACGATTAAAACATGTTGTTAGTGGGGTTTAGTTTAACAGGTGCATTTTCATGTAACAAGTGAGATATAGACAGTTTTGTTACGCTTGAGGTCTGGTGTAAAAAGCGAGCTTTAGTGTAACAGGTGTGTTTTAACGTAATATGTGGGTTTTGGTGTGACAGGTGTGTTTTAATGTAACAGGTGAGCTTTAATGCAACAGGTGTGTTTTAATGTAATAGGGGTGTTTTAGTGTAATGTTATCTTTAATGTAAAAGATGGGTTAAAGTGTAACAGGAGGTTTAAAATGTAACAGTTATGTTTTGGTGTAACAGATGAGCTTTAGTGTAACAGGTGTATTTTAATGTAACGGGTGTTTTAGTGTAACGTTATCTTTAATATAACAGGTGTGTTTAAGTGTAACAGGAGGTTTATAATGTAACAGTTATGTTTTGGTGTAACAGGTAAGCGTTATTACCTGTCGGCCCACTTCGCTGTTGTGCAGGTGCATCAGTTTGTTGGCATGTGAGCCGGCTTTCTTCTTCATCTTCATCGGAGCGTCAGAGAATTTGGAGCCCATGACGATGCCGTAGTGCAGGTTATCCGCACAGCCGCCCCACCGGTACCCCGGCTCCGGTATCTCACCTGGGATCGGCCCGCAGGAGCACAGCTTCAGGTCTCCGGTTGTACACGCTCGCGCTATAGTGTGACTGATAGCAGCCGCTGAGAGAGCATAAACAAACGCATACTCCCTCTTCCCTGAGAGTGAGAGAGAGAGAGAGAGAGAGAGAGAGAGAGAGAGAGAGAGAGAGAAGGAGATATGGTGAATAGGGGACAGGTCCTCAAAGTCATATTTGGTTTCATTCATGTTTCATTCTAAGTGATAAAGAATGGTTGGAAAATGGTCAGTGTAAAAATGGTACACTGATGTCAAGAAATGTGAAAAATGCGGGATATGGGGCCTTTAACTCAGCACTGAACAAAAGAAAACAGGCTCCAGTCAGTACCTTCCAGAGAGAACAAGCTTCAGCCAGCTTTAGCCAAATTCAGTATGACTAACAGTGAGGTCACGCTGGTATTAGAGACTCTCAGTAAAATGAACAGCGCCAGAGTCCTCATGGTCCAGCTCTGTAGGTGTTCATTTAATTGGTGATTTTACCGCGCCGCTTAAACACCCAGCATAGTAGTGGCTTTGTTTACAGTGCTGCCCATAACAGATATGGAAACACACACCGGCACCACAAACACTGCAGATGCTTTGCAGATGTTTAACCTGTCGTTAAATTACACTCAACTAAATATCTATTAAATTTATCTTCAGTTTTCCCTGAAACTTACTCTAACCCGGACTTTAGAGGGACACTTGATCTGCAGGATCTGTAGCGCGCAACCAGTTACCACACACAAAAATCCCAATTAGTTTCCCAGAACTCGAAAAAGAACAGAAAACACTTATTACAGAAGTCAACGGGCAGTCACTGGAGGACCGGCCCACCGTCTTCTAGGTACGTTATTATGATCAGCGATAATCAACTGAACGCTACAGAGATAAAAACGTACACTACTGTACGTTAGGCTGAAGAACACAGGAGTCTTACTTTAACACAAAACTTAAACTTATATTTACTCCGTTAGTCCCAGGAGATGGATTTTCCAGTTTAAAGAGTAGGAAAACCCCCTTCTGACAATATTTGTTGCAGAATATCACTTACATTAAGCTCTACACGAGTGGTTCATCAGTGGAACCTGTATGTTCAGTGCTTGAGTTTTTATACATGAGAATATTTGACATATGTGATGTGTATAATATATGGTATTATGTAATCACATTTAAATAAAAGAGCACATCGGCAGTAATAACTCTGGACTAAAGGGTTAAACGGCTCATAACCACTCAGCATCCACTCCTGACCGTCTAACTCGACTCCATCTGTACCATCAGTGAACAGAATGGGTTCTATTGTCACGGAAAACAAGGACGCTTCACACTCCTCATCAAACGCGAGCTCTTTTTTGGGATACAGATGAGAGGACGAAGCCTTTTATCCTGGAATGAAGGCCAAATGGAGTGACGGACTGTGGGTCAGTGCTCTGAGAGAGTGTGGGGGGGGGGGTTTACAGGCCGTCGTGGGCAGCCATTAAAACCGCTGCCCTTCCTCATAAACTCTGACCTCAGGCAATTAAACAGGTCCCTCCGACCCACTGAAAACTGAATGGAGTCTACAGTGCAGTGGAGGAAAATGTGGGTGGTCACATTAACGCCTTTAGAACGACTGCCAGTGGACATTAACCCCCTAAACGGCCCCATTATCCAATGATTAACTGTGGTCAGCGGCGACTGCCGGAGTCCGCCCAGTTACGTGTTGTCGTATCAAAACCTGCTTAATTTCCCGTCGGCCACCCTTCACTTCATGTTATCACCTCATGATGATCAGTCCAGTTAAAATTGTGCAAAACTGCTTAGAATGGTCATATATTAAAGTTAAGACAAAATTTCCTTCTGCTGTAAATTTCACTTTCAGCACCAACACAATCAATATCATGCAAATCCAGATTAGCATTACATTATATAAATAAAAGAGATTGGCATGCTGTGCAAACACTGTCAGCGTGTTCCCAGTTCATACAGCGCAAATATAGCAAGCCATTTTAAAATTCACTGTCTTTGTGATGTCACAATAAAGAACACCCGTGTTTTGTGCAAACAAGTACATATCTCTCTCATTCCTGTATATTTTAATACACGTCCTGTACATTTGAGTACATTGTATTTACTGAATTTAACACATTGGAAATCTAATATAAATGTATAATACTATATATTTAACATTTATGTTAAACTCATGAAAAGAAAATACACACTAGAAATTGCAGACAGCTGTCATATTAAAGTTTGTTCCCATGTTAAGTTTTTACCCAAGTTAAGTTTTTACATTTTAATTTATAAAACTGTTAAAATATTGTCAGTGGGGGCTCCAACCTTTGCATTAAACTGTGTGTGTGCGTGTGTGAGTCTGTGTGTGTGTGTGTGTGTGTGTGTGTGTGTATATGTGTATGTGTGTATATGTGTGTATGTATATGTATATACTGACCAGATAAACATATTATAATGAAAGTGCAGCCCAGCGCTGTGTGCATGGGTGTGTGTGCGTGTTTTATTTGTGGGTCTCTGTCTCACCTCTCTCCAGGTCAGGGAGGTATTTGGGAGCCTCGATGGAGGAGCAGTTCCAGCGCATGTCGGCGAAGGTCTTCTGGCAGGTCTTCTTGACCTCGCGCGCCGCCTGGGCGATGGTCTGCATCAGTTCCAGATTGGTGCGGCACAGCTGGGCCTGAGAGGACACCAGGCCGGGCAGCGTCTTGCACTGCTGCGTCTTGTTGATGTGCTGCGTGGACGCCGATAACGCCCTGCGCCCGACAACAAAACAGCCGAAAATCAGCGTCGCCATTAGTTACAGCTGAAGAAATAATCAGGAACGCTTTAAACACTTTTACACCGCTGCCAAACAAAAGCCAAATTCTAACTGCCCTTATAAATGTGTTGATTCGTTCTTATTAATTAAGTCATTAACCTAATCATTAATTAAGCCGTTATAACACTAATAATCTGGTCAACAGTCTTTAGGCCATTTCATCTATTTAAATTATAATTACAATTTTTCACATTCTTTATGTTCTAATCAAAATACTGAGCTTTGTAAGCTTTGGAATTTAAAATACGTGTGGAGATGGAAAAGTCAAATGCTAAGCAGTGATGGATTGCTCTAGATCAGATGAGTCAGAAACACAGATAAAACATATAGACTCAAATGACATGTGTAAGGTTTGTTGAAATTGTGCAAAAATACAAGGGCTGAACCGTATAGACTTTTTATGTCATATAGTCTTTAGTATTTCTAAACAAGTTCTTGACAACATCTTGCTTACAAAATGTATATTTATTTTCTACTTTGAATCTGATTTTAACTATTTTCTTCAGTGGGTTTCTAAATATGTTCAGCAGGAGGCAACAATGCATTAATGATCAGCTCATTACGCGCCATATGTTGCTGTAGAAGATGTGGTTGTAGCCTCTTGTTCGAAATCAGCTCTTATGAGCCATGAAGACACAAAGGGTGGAATACTAAAGTGTTATTTTATTTCTTAGGACTGCACTCCCCTCCTCAACTCCCACTACAAACAAAGCTTTCAGATACCAAATATAGACTTTTTAACCCATTCAGGCCAACCTTAATAGATACAAGCTCCTGCATTGATCAGATTTTTAAATCATTTTGATCATCCATTGAAATAGAACTGGGAACCTTTGAGAACAGAGAGATGGTCGTTTTTTCTTTTTTTTGCTGAGTATGTAAATACATCATTAGCATGTGCTTAACATGCAAAATTGGTTACATGCATGAAAACATACACTTATATGTAGTCTAAGAACATAAATTGAGTAGACTGGTATCAACGCTACGTGGCTTCTGAGGAGAAGTAAAGAAAGAAAAAGGAGCTAGAAATTAAAGCGATAAAAATGGAAAGCTGTAATTAGCTGCTCGCAGGGATGTAATGGAACCGAACCGATATTCCATATGGTTTAAATACTTGCAATGATGTGATACATATATATATGGGGGGGGGTCACATCTGTAGCCGCGGCTAAGACGCAGACAACATTTCATCATGTAAAATATGTTTTCTCTGAGCGCTGGCCAAAGGTAATTTACTAGTAAAACTATTCTTGCGTGTCTGACTCTCAGCCGAAATACCGGAGACGCTTTTTCTGCGGCCTGAACGGACGCGTGCAAGAAACTAAAGTCATCTCAGGGAGCGATCTGTCAGGATTAGACATAAACAGAGGAAGAAGGGATTTTGGCATCGCTCAGCAGATCTCCATGGAAAGGAAAAAGGAACAAATACCGATCGCCAGCGGGAAGAAAGAAGGGCTCGCCACCCGGCAGATCTGGCCGGAGTTAAAACGTGGAGGCCGCGGTGCGGCAAGACAAGAGTCAAGGGTTTCATTCACTGACACGTGACCTGCAGGACTCAGAAACTGGCGGACAAATGAGGGACATCGTTTCTGAAGCATGTTCTCCCAGGAACCCTTCAGGAGAGGAGGAGACACTTTATAAGCTACTGAACTCGATGGAAAATTATTGTCAACACACGAAAAAAGGAAAAAATATTTTTTTTGCTGTTTTTGCCGCTTTTTGATGCTGAAACGAGGTCAGAAGTGCATACCTGAACCCGTCCAAACAGACCGCGGGTAATAATGATGTAATTAATTATCAAATTACATAACAACCAGTATCGCTTTACAGTAAGACGACCCTTTTAAAGAGCTTACCAGTGGCGAATTTCTCAGTGGTTATTAAATAGTGATTTTAAAATAAAGTCATTAATGAGTGGTTATAACACATAAAACGTGATGAATATTTCAGTTGTGATGAAAGTGACAGTTATATTATTTTTATTTTTATACCGGTATATTATAGTGCTGAGTTTTAACAGTGTAGGTGAAAGTGGGTTCATTATATTTTTGCTTTTTATTTCTGCCATAACAGTATAAGAATTGTTTTAATGATCTAATGATTAATCACCATTAATAAACACATTTTTGACAATTTATACAGTTTTACTGTAAATGGTATTAACATTGTAATTAGATTGTATTACAATAATGACAAACTCCTAATGACTTTACAGCTTGAAAGTTGTGTTGTCTGTATGTGACTCAAATTTTTCTTAAATCTCAGCAAAACAAACAAAAACACCTTTTGACGTAAACGGAACGTAACGGTTTTTAAACCAGCACTTCTTAAAAAATATATATTTTACATACGGACAGTAAAAAACTACATACACACTGAAACTGGTATGAGGCGGATGAGCAATAAAGTTGTGGTGAAGCCTGTTTGGACTTTGTTCTATGGCAAAAAACAAACAAACAATGTACAAAAATCGTATAAACTGAGGCTAAAAGTTGGACGAGGACAGAGTGAAGTGTTTACACTTGATGCTGTTTTGGGCATTCTGTGTCTCACACACACACACACACATGACATCACACACACGCACATCACACAATAACACACACACATCACACACAATAACTCACACACATCACATACACACACATGACATCACACACACACACACACACACACACACACACACACACACACACACACACACACACATCACACAAACACACACAATAACACACACACACACACACATGTGGCAGCATTCGTGAGAACCAGCTAGAGCCTCTTGCACCTTTGTCTGTTTCGGATTAGGAACGAGGGGCCGCCACTCTACGGCCCCTGATAATCTGTGACCCACACACACACACACACACACACACACACACACACACACCTCCTCTGCCCAGTGTTTGCAGGTGTTTATGACAGCATGTGTTTCGTATTGTGCCCCGAGCGTGAGCATGGCTGTCGGAGCGCTTCTCCTCTCCCAGCTGAGGCCCGGCGGCAGGAGGGCGATTATTATATTTATCGCGAGGAGTTTCATTCCAATGTGTATCGCAAAATTATCGTCTGCACTTAAAGGGATCCCTTAATGACAAAACAGTCACTTTCTTTTTAAAAGAGTCTGAACAGTCCATACAGGCCATGTGGAAACGATGCTACTCAAACAGCCTCGTCGTTTTTGTGATGTCACAAAGACCAGCACACAAAGACTAAAGCCGTTTAACTCCATTCGTTCATGTAGAAGTTACAAGTAGGGATTCAGCCAGGGCTGCTTTTTGAACGGGGCACAATGCCAGACAACCAGTCCGAACACAACACGTTTACATATTTCAGTCTTAAAGGCACAATAACCGCCTGTTTAAGTCGAAAGAATAACATGAGGTAGGAAAATGAACTGGTTTTGGTACAGAAACCCACACAAGTGCCATAAGTTGGCCGCGGGGGTATAGATAAAATGCAGGATATGGGCCCTTTAAAGAACACCGACCGCATGCTTAGATAAAAGGAGCGTCTCCCGTCCTGCTCGACTGACCTGAGAACAGCGCAGTGTGTGAAACACTGGAATCGTCTCTTTGTGCTCGTGGTTTAAATGGGGCTCTGCTGTTCTTTTTGTCTGTTCAAACCAATCAAACCTCTTGAAGCGTGTTGCGTGTTGTGAAAGCATGATTTTCCCGTTTTGCAGATAATGAAGACAAAACCAACGAGATCCAGAAAATCGGATGTACATATTTGGCCAGTTTTTGGAACAGCAGTCAACTTTCCAAAGAGCCAAACCAAAGAAAATATTTTAAATGAGAAAAATAACACATTTCCACTCATTGCAATGATCGATTATAAGCAGATTGTGTGCGTGCATGTGTGACTGCACTATTTCTAAGTAAGCCTGTCACTACTGATTAAGCAATATAGCAAGAACATACATATACACGAAATCTGCAACTACAAACACACATTATCGTGAAACCCTGCTGGTGTGTATTTCCACTTTTTTCTTTTTTTTTTTCTTTTATTATGAATAATTTTACTTTCAGTGCTAATACCTCCGCCTTGTGGAGAACGCTCAGACTGCAAAACACGACTTTATAATGACCTCCGGGGACCACATTTATCGCAAAACTGCGAAGAAATCACCAGTCTGATTCACAGACTCATTGTAACCACTTTTTTCATGTAACAATTGTGACAGTCCAGTATATAAAAACTCTGATATGACACGTTTGTGTAAAATGTTCTCCTGCTTCTCCGGCTGTATCTGTGCTGTTAGTGCTGCAGACTGACGCTGCGTTAACGATTAACAGGCGATACATTGTCCCGCTTTAGATACCTCATTTGCATAATGGAGCTCATAGTGCCAGTAGCACAAAAGCAAACACTGATTACTTGTAAATTTGTCAGGAATGCTCTCATTTGCATACGACCCCAACACTTGGTTATCACACTTAATGATCAACAAATGATGTACGCAAGTAAAATGTATTAATACTTCAAAAACAATCCAAAGTAATATATTGTAGCCAACTGAAGGTTTATATTGTTACAGGCAATTTTGTTCTAATGATTAGAAAACAGTCCAAGGTTTTAATCATTAAAGGGTCAGTTTCCATATTGACTATAATTATAGCATAAGGCCAGTACTGCAGTAATGAACAGCAAACTTTCTATACTGTACTGCTCCAATATAAATACACACATGTGAAAACGCCAATGTTAAATTTCACCCTGAGTGTGTGTGTGTGTGTGTGTGTGTGTGTGTGTGTGTGTGTGTGTGTGTAGACACGTAAAATGGGACACTCACAGCCATCGGATTGCCGAGCACTGGTGGGGCGCAAGCAGGAGTGCCAGGACGCAGAGCAAAAGAGATGGAAACACACTCTTCATGCTGCTAAATCAGATCCAACTCAGAAACAAAACGATGCAGGTGCACGTACACACACACACACACACACACACACTCGCTCTTTGGCTTCAGCAGCTTCTTGGCATTCGGTTGCAGTTAAAGGCCAGAGGCCATGGCACGAGCTCCTTCTCCCCGCGCCTCTCCCGCTGTGGAAAAAAAAAAAAACGTAAAGATTAGAACTGGCTTAAAAAGCACCAAGATCATTTTAACACCAACGTTCTTCACTGACGGTCACATTCACAGCACAATCTCAACATTTAACACACTTCTGGGAGACAAAGCAGTCGCAAAAGGGTGCGAGGCACTGATTACGTACCCGGTGCGTTCTAACATTTACATAAAAAAGGCGAGATTAGTGTAAAAGTGGGTTCAGAATTCATATCAAAGAGATCTGTTTTTACATATTTCTCTAGAAAATGTATTTAGATTTGCTTTGATTCCTCATAGTGTTCCAAATGGAGATGTACGTGAGAATATCTCAGTTCAACATGTGCTCAGATTAGTTTTTTTTTATATCTGAAAGTGTGCTAAAGGAGATCGATTTTGGAAATAAAACCGTGTTTAAAATTGTTTTTTAAAAGAGAAAATTGCTGTATAGAAAAAAAGCAGCGTAACACAGCTGAAAGCGGATTAAGCAATCAAGCCAGGAACAGTGTTTGTTCAGTAGATGCAAATAAAGTTTAAAAGCTGCATTTAACACAATATAAACTTTAACTAACTAAACCAAGAATGAAGAACAGAATGAGTGTGTTTTGGTTTTATGTGATTTGAATTTGATCAGTGGGCCGTGCAGTAGAAGGTTTAAAACTGTGGTCTGGGGGGTTTAGGTCTGGGTTTGGAGCGAGTAGGAGCCAGACTGAGGTGTGGAAAGAGAGAAAAAGAAAGAGAGAAAGAGAGAGAGAGAGTGCAGACTCCCCTCCAGCGGCTGCAGCATTTAGGCCCCACTCGCTGCTGGGAACCTAATTACTGGCCTCGTTAATGGCAGGTCGACACATATTCCCGTTAATGGGACGACTACTTTTGTTATGTTGTATTTTATTGTGTATAAAAATGGGACTTAAAAAAGTGACCTGGTCCTCCCTGCTCAGTACGTGCGTTATCTGTGACCTACTAACCATAAAAGCCTGAAATCCCTACGACTGAACCCGAGCTTCTAATGAATCTGTCCCGCTTTATGTGTTCACCACCTCAACAACCTGTAGATCTTCTACAGCGGCTTCAGCCTCATGAAAGAGACTTTCCGAGACTTTTTTTTTTTTCGGTGGTTTTCAAACCAGACAACCTTGCAATCCTTGTTCTTGCACCTTCTTTCCATTCCCTGCCCCTCAGATTAGACAAATAAATCAGAACAGGGCCAGATTTAATCTCCTGCCTCACTCCAGGCGTGCAGCCTAAACAGCCGGGGAAATTACAGCCCAGCCTCTGCAGCCCTGGAGAACCAGACCTGCGGGGAGGAAGGTGCTCAGGAAGCCTTACAGGACAAACCTGCACCCTTACACACTCACACAGCACAGTGGGGGGGGGGGGTGCTATAAGGAGCCCCCCGAGCCTGAGGAAGGTGGTGCAGAGGAAGGTGTTGAGAAATAACAGAATTAGTCCATTAACAGTGGAGTGGAAATGACCAAAACTGAGTTTTAACAGAAGGACCATGATTTTAGAAACCTGCAGTTTACACAAAGACGGGAAAAACACAGTGACAGATCAGACACACACACACACACACAAGCCCCCTCACCTTTCTGAGAGTGCAGTAAACTCTTCTCCAGCCTGGGGGGTGTGAGTCCACACTGCTGCTGTTTATAATCCACTGCAGAAAAACACACTGATGAACCTGAATCGGTTTAATCCAGCGCGAGAGGAGCTTCAGACTGGTGCGCACGAGGAGAGGCGCGAGAGAGCATCGTGCACAGAAATCCAGACGCGGCTCGCGAGACCTCTGTCTCTTTTTTTCTTGCCCGTCTCGTGCGTCTCCGCGCTGCAGCCGAGGAATGCGCTGCACAGAGACTGGCTCGTGCTTTCGCGAGAGAGTGTGTGTGAGTGAGAGAGCGCGCGTGTGTGTGTGTGAAGGAGGGAGAGGTAGAGAGAGAGAGAGAGAGAGAGAGAGGACTTGTGTGCACGAGAAAGCGCGAGCGCGTGAGTGCGCGAGAGAGCGCGCGCAGCCCTATATGTGCCCGCGCGCCGCTTTGATCCTGCGCCCTGACGTCACGCGCGATTAGCATATCAAAGGGAACGGCTCGCGCTCCTTTTATTACGGTTAACGTTTAGTTTTGTTTAATTTTATTTTCTCACCAAGAAGTTTTATTTGTTCATTTCTTTTTTTGTTTGTTTTAATCAGAATCAGAAAACTCTTTGGATCCTGGAGGAATTAGTATGTTAAGCGTAACATACTAATATAATAACGTTTGTGTGTTTGTTTGTTTGTTTTCTATGCAGTAAATCGAGAAAAAAGATCAATAGAACCTAACAGCACTAATAAAGGCAAACAACACACATTTACACAATTTATTACACATTAAACTGAGTTTACAGTGCGTGTGGGTCTGTAATAAACAAACGTTGGTTTGTTCATTTGACTATGTTTTGTTATTACACTGTGGTCTCTTCTAAAGAGGGCGTTCCCTCTAGAATTCTCTATAAATGCAGATAACTCTGACTTTTCTGGGTGTAAACTAGTACACACTTTTTTCCTCTGCACAGTTTAATACTCTATTAAACTCTGTTACTTTATTTCCTGAGTTTAACAAACGTTTAAACCCCCAGCAAAAAAAAAAAAATAATAATAATCCTCAAAAAGTGGCCTGTACAAACATTATGGTTCTAATATTTCTTGTTTTAGTTTTTCATATTAAACTCAGCAAACACATAGAAATTAAAATGATTTAAAATTTTTTTTTAAATGCCATAATTCCAGGTTAAGGCTGTATTTAATCTCTCCCTGTAGAAGATAAACCCAGATAATAAATGTTAGTTAGACCAAACGTGTGCATGTCGCTTTGAGGGACAACAGAAACCAGACAATAATGCAAAAAGTCACAGTCACACATTAACACAGACCGAGCGACTGGTTCACTTTGGAGAATATCAACTTTTTTTTTATTTCTGTAAACGTAAGAATCACAAAACTGTGCTTCTCTGTTCGTTGAAGCTCATTATAAAATCACGCAACACAAGAAAGCAAACAAAAACACTGCAATAAACACACACAGCCTCCTCCAGGCTGCACTTACTCACTGCCTTATAATATAAAACAAATACATTATTTGTTTATTTGTTCATTCACTTTTTTATAAAGGTTTTATTAGCCCTATTCTGAATGTTAGTTTGTGTGCCATATTTATAAAGGAATGTTTGCATGTTTGCTGTGCATAATTTGTTATTTATTTGTTTACGAGTTTTATTAGTTTGTTGGTTGTTTACATCAATATATACAACACAACTGAGTGATAAAAACAAATATCACACACACACACACACACACACACACACACACACACACACATACACACACACACACACACACACACACACACAC
>JBBIGA010029360.1:0-14009 GCA_037576975.1 Alestes dentex | reverse complement strand
TTAGGCAGGTTCTCAACTTCTGAACAAGAACCAGTGGTGAAAAAACAAAAACTGCCTTAACCAAGGCACTACTGGACACTACTTACGTGCCTGCAACTTCTGCTTGTATGCTGTTTTGCGATTATACACAAAGAATTTTACATGCTGCCAATCTCTGTTCTTAAGGGCCTCTGGCTCTGCCTTCAAATACTTGTCGCAGTCACTTTTTGAGGGCACAATGCAAGACGTAATAAATCGCTTCATGTGCTTTCCAACCGCTTCGACCTCTGATTGCTGCCAGGGTGTCTTCTTCTGGGGAGCTATATATTAATGTCAGACAAAGAAATTGAAAGAATAAAACAAGGTGAGCTGAAAATGCAATCTTAAGAATCTAAACTTTATATCTCCAGATCAAAAAAGTGCACTAAAATATAGGTATACCTAATACAATTCAATGTATTCAATTTTCTTGCCTGTTACATCATCATATACTGTCCAGACATTATTAATGTTGTAAACAATTATGGCAAATGAAAATGGCAATGTTAAATGGAATATCTGCAGAAATGTTAAGAGGCCAATTAACAGCAACAATTAGAACAATGATTTCAGTCAGAATGGTGTGTTCACTAATGCAAGTATGTCACTTAAAAGGGTTATTTGATTATTAGAAAACAAATAATGTCCAATTTCCATCTAGAATGTCGAGACATGGTTACAGGTTGTGTGATGCTCGCATTTTAAAAGTAGGTGCCTTTTAAATTCTTAAATCTTTATTCTCTGCTATTTCCATTGGTCGGTTGTTGCGTTTCTGAAAGCATGCCCCAGAAACTCATGGCGTGATTGGTCGAAAGGGCTCACAGTTCTTTTTAAAAGCCACTCCATGGCACTGCGATCAGTTGAGACATGGTTACAGGTTGTGTGAAGCTCGCAGTTTAAAAGTAGGTGCCTTTAAAAAATCTTAAATCTTTATTTTCCGCTCCCATTTGTGGTCCCCCGATGGTGGAAAGACCTGCCTAAGCCGACCAGAGCAGCTGAATCCACTGCTTGCTTCAAAAACCTCCTGAAGACTCATTTGTTCAATGAACATCTCATCTCCTATTGCACTATCCCCATCCTCTTGCACTACTTCTATTTCCACTGACTTGAATCCTTGTGTCTCCTTTATTATAAGATGCTTTGGATAAAAGCGTCTGGCAAATTATTGTAATGTAATGTAATGTCCAAAGTCTGCCATGCTATGATTAAAATAACATTTAATGGATTATTTGTAACTCTGTCAATGACTTTCATTTTGTAATAATTTTATTAAAACTCATTTTCATAAAAACAAGGAAATTACCAAATGACCCTAAACTTTTGAATGGTAGCATACACTTAACTTTACTCTTAAATATAATGTTAAATATAACTAGAAACGACGCACAAAATTCCTGAAGAAATTTTGAGATGGGTGTGTATCTTGCAACGCATAGGGTAGAAGGCAGCCTACTAACACGCTAGCATCCTAATATGCTAACGCTAAGACCACCAGGGGTCACGGGGTGGGGTCATAGAGCGTTATGGCAAGTTTTACTTCATTCAGAATATGTTAGCTTACTAGCATGCTAACATGATAATATCCCAATGCTAATATGTTAATGCTAATACCACTGGGGTCACGTGGTGAGGTCACAGAGTGCCATGGCAAGTTTCACCTCAGTGCTTAAAAGTTAAATCTGTGGACTACTGTTAAGGATTTAAATGAATGGGAGGCAATGAGGAAAAAGAGGGATGAAAAAAGTGATCGGTCGATCTGAAAACCAAGTGGTGGAATGTGATCAGGGGGTCACTAGGATGAGGTGTGTGAAGTTGTATGTCAGTATGATTAAAATTGTGGCTGTGAGAGAAGTGTAGTTCGTCCCATTGAAAATGAATGGAAAGAAAGAGGGATGAAAACGAAGAGGTAGGAACGTCGAACAAGAAAACGAAATGGTGGAATGTGGTCAGGGGGTCACTAGGATGTGGTGTGTAAAGTTATAAATGTGTACGAGGAGAATTGTGGCTGTGAGAGAAGCTTCATCCGTCCCATTGAAAAGGAATGCGAAGAAAGAGGGATGAAAACGAAGAGGTAGGAACGTTGAACGACAAAACAAAGTGGTGGAATGCAGAGAGGGGGTCAGTAGGAAGAATTGTTATGTTATGTCGAAGTTTGTACGATGAAAACTGTAGCTGTGAGAGCGAGTTGAAAATGGCCCCATGTTATTCGGATGGAAAAATCGGACAGAAAAAGGGATGAAATGGATGAGTGGAGCACCGTAGGTCGCACCAACACATTTCATATCTCCAATCGTGCGGCTCAAGGGTGCACAGGTTTGCCCCGAAAAGTCAGATTTTAGGTGCGCAGCAAGATGTGCAGTGCCATTCAAATGAATGGCACATGCCCATAATTAAGTAAACCATTCTTAAATATTATAAATATATACTTTGTTTCAACTTGTAATACATTCATATCCCCCTAACATATGCCTCTAAATAAACTTATAAAGGAAATGCAATTAGAATATCAAAATATGCAAATCAAAATATTTTTATTAATGGAATAAATATTTTTTTCCAAATTGGAATATATTTGAATTCACCTTTTAGATAAATGCTAAGACACATATAGGAAGAACTTTAGAAAAATATAATATAAATTATGTGGACAAGGCAGTGGACAGTGAGAGAAACTTGAGTGTCCAGAGAAAACCCATACAAATGTCACACATGCAAACTTCAGCCGACCAACCCAAGCAAGAACATTCTCACTGTGAGGCCACAGTGGTAACCTCTGTGACATTGTGCCGCATTGAGGCTTATTTAGTCTACTTAATTTAGGAATACTTAGACACATTCATGATTAGTAGACTGCAGAAGACAATACAATTATAGCTAGAATAAACTACAGTACATATTAGAATATATATTTATAACTGAGTAAGTTTATAAATGCTTCTTAAAATGCATCGTCTATCTTATCTGAAAGGTGGATTCAAATATGTTCCACATTTTAAAAAGTACTTTCATAATTATTAAATTAATAAAAACATTTTATTATTTGCATATTTGGATTTAATGTGAGATATAAACAGGCACATTAAGGGCATATAACAGATGTCCAGAGAAAGCTGAAACAAAGTTTATTTGTAAATATTTCAAAGAGCTGTACTTTATTATATTTAAGTGCAACATAATATTGTCTCAAAATAGTAAAGTATACTTCGTTTTGCTTTAGTACCTCTTTAGTTTTGCAAGATATATATTAGCATGTGTCCAAAAATAGGACACTTTTAGTATGATAATCAACTGAAGCATTACAACAAATTGGATCTCCAAAAACAGCAGAAAAACAAAAGACAAAAATAAGTTTACTTTTAAAGGAAGGCACTGTAGTACTGTCTGCTGCAGGTCTCTCCATAGTGGATGCTTCGTGTGTTTCTTGGGCTGTTTTTATCCATCTCAGTGGCAGGATGTGTCTCACCTCCTGAAAGTTCTGCTCAAAATAATGAAAATAATCAAAATTCAGCATTTTCAGGAAGATACATATTTTGCAGTAAACGATACTGACACACAGAGAACTAAGATTTTACCTTTAGCACCATATCCTGCAGGTGTCTCCTCGGGTGATGATGTTTCATTCCTCTGAGGCTCATCTACTGATGGCCCTGAAAATAATTACATTACAATCATTTGGCAGATGCTTTTATCCAAAGTGACTTACAATATAAGGAGACACATAGGATTCAGCTCAATCGAAGTACCAGAGAAGAGTCTTAAGTGTTAAAAATCTATAAGTAGTAGTATTGCAAGAGGGTGGGGGTAGTGCATTAAGAGAGATGTTCTTTGAAGAGATGAGTCTTCAGGAGTAATGGATTCAGCTGCTCTGGTCAGCTTAGGCAGGTTGTTCCACCAGTGGGGGACCACAAATGAGAAGAGCCTGGACTGTGTTTGACTTGTGTGTGGGGTCAGCAGAGCCCGACGGTGTTCCTCACAGGGGCAGAGGGAGCGAGTGGGAACACAAGCCTGAATGATAGAGTTAAGGTAGCTGGGTGCAGACCTAGAGGTCACTCTGTAGGCACAAGTTAGTGACTTAATTCAGGCAGCTACGGGTAGCCAGTGAAGGTCAATCAGCAGCGATCATTTAAGATTTTTAAACGACACCTTGCTTTGTCAGGAGTCGAGAGAAAATAAAATGAGCATAAATGTACTTTCATCATTTAAAAAATAGGTAAATATTACTATTATAGTTACAAGGTTGTGTGGAGATCGCAGTTAAGTAAGTGGCATTTAAAAATCTTAAATCTTTATTTTCCACTCTGTTTGTCAGCCTGTTGCGTTGCTAATAGCCCACCCCCGAAACTCACATAGCTTGGCATGATTGAATATACTCGAAATTCTGTATTACTGTATTTCAAACGAGCAGTGTCGCTGAAGCTTCAGCGGAAGCGTCAGCCCTCATGTTCAGCCCTCCTCTGGTGAAGCCCTACTCGGGTAAAGATTAGGTACATTTGTAAAAATCCAATTTAATCCATTGTCTTTGAATTACAGCAAGTCTGAGTTAAGTACACCATGGATTAAATGTTTTACATAAATGTAGAGTAACTTATCCATGAGGGTCATGGGAGAACTGGAGCCTATCCCAGGTAACTTACGGGTGAAAGGCTTGGTACACCCTGGACGGATTGAAAAATCTTTGTCCCCTTAAAATAAATAAACATAAAAAGATGTGCGGTTACACCAGCGCAACACACGTGTCAATTTTACATTCATGACTGCATCGTCAGACACAACTCCACTGTCTAACTTGCTGATTGCAAGGTGTAGCTGGGCAATGAGACAGCCTACGTGGAGGAGGTGGAGAACCTGACATCATGGTGCCACGTGAACTATCTCCAACTAAGCATTCACATCTGAGGATTTAACATGAACTGTACATACACAAGCCTTGTCCAATCATCAGAAACAGTTTCTCTTCCACCTGAGACAGCTGAGTAAGTTTCAGGTCTCTCCAGTTATCTTAAGGACATTTTACTCTGGAGCTGTGAAAAGCAGCCTGACTCCTGGTTTGGAAATAACTGGGTACAGGACCTGAGAAGGGTAGGGACTACAGGCTGATTCAGGGCACATTTCACTACATTATATAATCATGTATGTGATAAATTAAGAATTTTAAATCTTGAACACAAAAAGATTATATTCTACAGTATGTGAAAAAAATCTAACCAACGAGTGCTGAAACAATTCTTAGCTAAAAGGACAAGAAAGAAATTAAGTTTATTAGAATGCAGGCAAAAAGTAGTACTTAATGACAACACATACCATCAACATTTGCTGAGCAGATGTCCTCTTGTATGCTGTCTTCCTCATCAATGTCTAGAACATTTTCTGTGGAAGTCATAAAAAGTACAGTTAATGTGATTAATGAAAAAGGAATAAATGGGTAACACAAAAAACTGAAGTCAAATAATATGATATACCATCTAGATCTATTGCTGTTTCATTCAGGTTCTTGCCATGAAACTCAGCTAATCTTCCTTGTTCCAGAGCCATTAGAATTTTGCTGATCTTGGCGAGCTGCAGTGTCTTCTCTGGGAGTCTATGGAACTCGCAATGAATTCTTATATCATGTCCAAGGAAGTTGGCCAACTGGTCCATTTCTGTGTTTGTCATGTTCAGCACAGTTGAAAGTGTTGCAGCATGCTTTCGCAGTCTGGTAGAGGTCAACGACTGGGGAGACCTCGCACCACATGCCTTTGCAAATTCACGGAGGCAGTCTGATCCTCGAAAATGTGTCAGCACTTCTGGTCTTGCAAACATATAGCAATTGTCTTTTAGAACCCCACAAGCCTCTCTATTCTTAACAAGGAGCTCTAATGCACACAGCATCTTTGAAGTCAGAAGAATTGGGACCGGGCGGCTCTGTTTTCCCCTGATGATGATTCTTGAGAAACGGCTACAGAGGTTTTTTTCCACTTCGTAGAGCGCCCAGTCCACATCTTCATGCGGATCAGAAGAGGACTGGACTTTTCTCGCACACACTGTTTATTCTTGGCTGATGCTCCACCTTTGTTTAGTAAATGTTGGCCAATATCTATAATGACTGTCATTTTTTAGTACTTCTGTAATTGGGTCAGGATTCATGCACTTGATTACTTCCCACATGTGTTTACTTATGTGTGAGGGCACAGGTCCAGTGTAGGTACACATTGTCTGAACACGTTTTTTTCCTGGTTTGGGGGCATCTGATCCAGGTTTAAGTCTACAACTGCGCACATGTCGCCACAGGACTTTTCTTGTAAAAAGACCCTGACAGTATGCACAGTGCATGAACTGTTCTCCCTGCACTTCTTTAGGTGGTTGTTTAAATGCCACAAGCTCTCCCTTTCCTGACTCCATAACACTGGCTTTATGAGCAAAGTTTCCCTTGTTTCGAATATAATCTAGCTGTTTTTTTCTCTCCTTGGAGCCCTTTGGAAAGCTTAGAGCTTTTGCAACATCCGATTCATTATTATGCACACATTCAAGATGTCTTGCCATCTTTGCAAAAGGGTTACAGCAGTATAAGCAGTAATGTCTCTTGTCATACACCCTCTTCCCATCTCTTTTTTGGCATGCACCAACAACTATACAACTACTAGAAGAGATTTCTTCTTCTGCTACAGTGTCTTTGTCTGATGTGGTTTCACAGAAAGGGGAACTCACTGAGCCAGAGACATCCAGGATATCAGTAGGTGACTGACCTTTGGGCTTTAAAGGTGTTTCAAAGTTAGGATCACTGTCATTTTCACTACTGGTATCTGGAATGTAATCACTGTCTGATGCAGCAGAATCAAACAGTTCACCAGAATCATATTCACCAGATTTTTTAAAATCCAGAGCATCTAAAATGAATAAGAAATCTGTGGAATCTGTGCACACAGGTGAGTAATTACAATAAAACAAATCTATTAAGCAATTAAACTTAAGTTGTTTATCAGCATATTTGAATAGTTTTTAAGTGTGATTATTTGCAAGGCATCACATTTGAGACTCAAATACTGATGCATTTTGCTGAAGACCAATTCTACTTTAATTTGCTTTGAACTGAGAACTTACTATGACACTTTAAGTTCATCTCAGTCTTGGTAAAAAAGTCTCATTTTCATTCTGGAACTTGTTCATAATCTGAAAATTAAAGCAAGAGTATAAACATTTTTTGCATCATCATAGTATTGAATATGTAAAAATTGTTAAACAGACCTCTAAGGAAAAAAATCAATAGCAAAATATTTCTTCCTGCCAATCCAAGTTCTATTTGCATTGACACACATTTCCCAGAGTCTCTATTCACATAATACCATAACGTGCTGTGGGGACTGTCCAGAATAAGATGACCAAGTAAAACATATCTGCAGGGTTTGAAATCTGCAGTAAATATTCCACTACCATTGACCTTCTAGGCACAATAAACTAATTAACTATAGATTTAAATCACAATCAAGTCCCTTCCTCATTTAATGACATTTCATCTTCAAAGCGACTTTTTTTTTCTTTTGTCCCCACACCGCATAATTAGAAACGATGTAGAAGCCTCAGATAGAACTGTTCCTCACAAGAAACTGTAGAAGTGTGTGAGAGAAATGATTCGATAAAGCCTGTTCAAATAATAATAATAATAATAATAATAATAATAATTATTATTATTATTATTATTATTATTATTATTAGGGATGCATCGAAATGAAATTTTTGCCCGAAACCAAAAACGAGGAGACACTTGGCCGAAAACCAGAATAAATCATTATGCCAATTTTTTGAGACCCTTCTTATTGCAGGTTGCAAGACGGTAAGCCCCGCGCATGACCAGCCCCGACCATGGCCCAAATGTGCCCACCAATGGGAAATGTCGGCCATTTCAATGACACGAGAATCTGATATTAACTTTAGATGACAGTTATGAATTAGTAAGACTATGCAGTAAGAGGAGCAGGTTGGCGGGGCTGGCGCGTGCTACATGCAGTTTTTGCCTGCGTCATCACATCATCATGTTTCGGTCATGTTTAAAAGTCTATCAATAAGTCTACCGAAAATGCATTTTTGCCAGTTGTTGACCAAAAATGTTTTGGTGGCCAAATTTTCGGTGCATCCCTAATAAATAGTTAAACCAAAACATGACGTTGTGATGACGCATGCAAAAACCACGTGTAGCGCGCGACAGGCCTGCACACCTGCTCATCCTGAGCCCCGCCCTCCTGCTTCTCTTTCTGCGTAGTTTTACTCCATGACAATTAATACTTGTGACAAAAATTCATAACTGTTATCTAAAGTAAATATAATTAACAAATAGTTATCCACTTAAATGATGGACTAAAGATGTTCTTTTACCATTACATTACTCCGTTTTCGTCTCACTTGTTTTGCCAATGATTAGCCACACTTTACATCTCACTTAGCTTCATAATGATTACTTTAATTACATCTTCTAGATTATATCCTAGTGTTGCAAAGCGTAAAAAGAAGTACTCGACAGTGCAATCGTAGTGGAAAGGGAGTAATGGTTGTACGTGCAGTTAACATTCTTTACTGCTACATGAACGAAGCTAATGTAAAATCTGTCATTCATTCATTTTCTGAAGCGCTTATCCATGAGGGTCGGGGGGGAGCTCGAGCATATCCCAGCCGACTTACGGGCGAAATGCGGGGTACACCCTTGATGGATCGCCAGACTGCAAAATATAATTAAACTGTGATGGCAGTCACGTTGTGATGGTAGTGCATTGCAACCATTACTCCCTTTCCACTACGATTGCACTGTCGAGTACGGCTTTTTACAGTATGCAACACTAAGATTTCTCGACGCTGGCAATAGATTCTTGCGTCATTGAAATGGCCAGCGTTTCCCATTGGTGGGCACATTTGGGCCATGGGCGGGGCCAGTGGTCTTGTATCCTGCAATGAGAGGTCTCTCAAAAAATTGGCATAATAATTTATTTCGGTTTTCAGCCAAGTGACTCCTCATTTTCGTTTTTTGGTTTCGGCCAAAAAATTCATTTCGGTGCATCCCTACTAATTACTATTATCATTATATAATGCATAATCAAATTCCATATCTACCGACACATTTTAAGCTGTGAACAATGTCGCAGAACTGTGAAAGGAGTACCACTTCAAAGTGGGCAGTTAAGTCCTTTCCTCATTTGGGTGATGCAAGAAAACATGAAACTAAGAAAACTATTAGAGCCAATGAAGTAATGAACTGTTAAACAGGTGTAACTGCTTTACAGGGACATTCACACACCACTACAACTTACTGCTATAACACCAGAACAGGCTTTATGGGGACATTTCACACACAATGCTAAACTTCCTTGTGGGGTCCTTGTCCAGTGTTCTACACACTGTAAAATCTTATTTTTTAACGTATGGATATTTTTCCCCCTTGAACACAATCTCATTTTAACAACCTATAGAACATTTGGAACATTTTACTTATTGAGGGTTAAACTGCAGCCCAACAAGCTTAGGACATAAATCACTCATTTAAAAGAAAATCAGAACTGAATTAAAATATAAATGCAATCTGATTCTTAGGTAAGCTGGTAGCTCATCAATAATTACAATATAAATCATTCAACTATTTGCAGGGGCATCTGTGTTTTTGAAACCCAAAAGATGCCTATTCAGCAGACTCCTTTTTTTTGTCGGTGGAAAAGATTGGGTTTTCACCCCTTCAGCATCAAACACAGCAAACTGACTTCTCACATTAACTGAAAGTGAATGTGGTTGTGTTGTGCCTTGTTCACTCTACTAGAGTTTAAGGCTGTTTTGATTCGCTGACAAAAGCCCATAATAGGACGCGAATACTCGTTTGAAACTCAGTACACGAGTGGATAGAAAGAGGCAGAAAACTTAGTTCTAACCCTCTCTTTTATATACACAGAATGCCCACATCTAAAACATTTACCCCGTCTTTATTTCTTTTTCTTTTCGCATGTTATTCTCGGAACTAATCATTGTGCAGACAAGTAGTATAGTGCTAATTGTTGTTCATTTTGAAAACCCACTTTCGTATTGGGTTGCGACAGTTTGTCAATTCTCGTGTAATTTTTAATGGCAGAGTGTTGTGTAGAGCAGACAGAGTATTAGCGCTGAGAGATGGTGAAGTTGGTGACTTGGACTACTTCTAGAAGCACGTAGTGTGAGCAAAGCTTTATTCTATGCTGCACACGACATGAGGGATTCCTGCCCTTTGCCTTTAACGAGTCAAAAAACTGATACCATTGCGGTTTTGAAACAGTCACTCTTTATAACCGCGGTATATCTTGACACCGGTATCTGGCCCATGCCCAGTGGGGACATTTCACACACAAAGCTACAGTTCCTTGTGGGGACCAGTTTTTTCCAGTGTTTCTACATCATAAAAAAAAACATACCTGTGAACCACACTCAAACTATTTACACTATGTGTCTATATCTCTAATCTTCAATAGTTTACATTAGTATTTGATATATTCTATAGGACTGCAACAATCAGCTAGTTTGACAGTCAATTAAAATGATCAATTATTTGGATTGTGAATGATAATTACTAACTAGCTATTAGTGTGGGGGCACATTGTGGCATGTGTAAGTGGAGATGTGATATTTAGGGCTGTTGTAAACCCTAAAATATCTAGTTCAAACAAGATCAAACCAACTCATAATACATATAATTTAAATTCACAGTTGTAGAAGGCATCAAATTCTCTCCCGTTTCCTAAACTTGTGCACTCATCAGCAACACTGTCAGCCATAAAGCTCACCAAGACATGATGACAACGATGCAACACCCACTGATATCATTAATATTAAGTCACGGTGTACTGTGCAACATACCTGTATCCTCCATGGGCAGTCTTCTCCTCCATAGTCGTATGTAATTTCTTCTCCTTCTTTGATGTTGTTCAGAGCAAACAAACAAAGGTGTGGGTTTTCATCCACCTTTATAAATTTCATCCTACAATTTGGATGTTTGTGGTCATCATTGGCCACAAACATCATGATCCATCCTCTCTAGAGGCATAAATACTTAAAAATATGAGAAGGAAAATATAGACATCAGAACATAAAATAACATACACAAAATAAGAATTTCATTTAGTATAAGTACTTTAGTGTAGGGAATATAGTTTAGGTGCAATACGAAGCCTTACGAAGCCTACTGCATGTTCATGCAGACTTCCATGTTTTTCCATGATGTCTGATTGTTAATGCACACTCCATTTTCATCCCCGTAGTCCAAAGAAATGTTGGTTGGGTGAAAGTATGAGATTACATAAGGTAGACTATATCAACCCTGGAGTGTATGTGTTTGATCCCCCTATGATGAAGTGGTACCTTATTCCAAAGATCATTCTTACCTGTAGACTGCTAAGCTCAAAATCAGCTCCACTGCTCCAAAATAGATGGCTGCATGCAGAGGTCACAGTGTTTAGTTGTGGAACACTGTGTGCTGTGTTCTGTTCACAATGACAGTCACTTGAATTAGTTAGACAATATTTGGTTGTTTATCATTAGTGATATATTAACAATATAATATGTATCAATTAAGGCTTAGAAACTGGTGTCTTTTCAAACTAAATTGAGTTATTCACAATTTAAGGTGTAAAAGTTTCTTTTGTTCAAGCAAAGACCTTTGGCAGTTGATCGAGGGCTTATTCAGTTAAGGCAAAGAAAAACATTATAAACAGCAAATCTTTTTCCAACATTTCATCTTTTGAATTTTATCATGTTATTTTAAATTCCCAGACTATCTAGCAAACTTCACTGATGAACTGGGCATTCTCCTAAGACCATCCCCAGATGGCATTTGTCCATTGTTTCTCCTCTGTGACTTCAATTTTCCAGGCAGCAAGATACCTATCAGTAGACTTATGATGCTTCTCCTGCCTTTTGGCCTATACTTCCAAAAACCTCCTCCAGCCCACAAAGCAGGCAAAATTTGTGACTTAGTATTCATGATATCTTCTATGTTCAAGATACTGCTTTTTCCTGTGCTTCTAATCTTTAAATATCTCATCATCTTTCTCTTATTTATTCTCTCGAGGTTTCTCCTTCTCACTGGCATGAAACCTAAACAAGCCTCTACTGGTAGTAGCACTGACCACGAACCTAACCAGTCCAGATTTAAAATTGCACATTCAACTGAAACTGCACTTCTGGCTTTCTCTGAAGAGCTACATGCATCTAGATTAGCCAAGTTGTCATCAGTTCTGATTCTTATTGACCATTCCGCTACAGTGTTAATATTCACAGCAATATTAGTCACAATATTACCAATGCTAACTAGCAAGGCATTTTTACTCTACTCTAAACAGTTTTTTTTCTACCCCATTTATGCAGATGACACTAAACTAATCCTCTCTTTTACCCTTCTGGACTCCTCTCTGTGCGACTTCTCAGTGGTGAAACAAACTTTCACATTCTGTTGTGTCCTGACTGATTATTATTCAGAATTCCATGACACAAAAATGCAGAACACAATGAGAAATGGCTTCTGAAAAATAGCTGAAAAACATGCAGCTTTTGGTAGTTGCTACTGAGGGTTTGGATTGTAGTGATTAGAATAAAGCAGTTTCAGAGTTTATACAGAAACATGAATCATCTCTCCATTAGTCACTACTCACACTACATAGTAACAAATCTTTGTTTGCGAAATTGAGTAAAACTGTTCTAATGCTATTTTTTCATTAGCTCATATTTTCATTTCATTTTCTGTACACCTTGGACATTGCAGGGCCAACACAAAGAGAGACAACCACTCTCTCACACATTCACTCCTACGAGCAATTTAGAGTAACCCATTGCCCTTCTCGCTGTGAGGTGACAGTGCTAACCACTGCACCATGCCGTCCTCCTAGGTGGTTGTTAGCTTTATTACATTATTATATTGTAATACTTAAAAAGTATATGTGGCTGTAGATATGACTGCTGGTTTAATGTAAAACACCCTTGCTAGCTTGCATTGGTCACATTGCGACTAACATTGTTGTGAATATAAACACTGCAAGCTAGTGAAGCTAATTTGATAGTTGCTAGGTGGTTGCTACAGTGTTGCTAAGTGGTTGCTATGCTCTCCTAGGTGGTTGCTAGCTTTTATTGCATTATTATAGTGTAATACTGAAGATTTAAAAAGTGTACATGACTGTAGATATAAGTACTGGTTTAGTGTAAAACAGCCTTGCTAGCAAGCATTGGTCACATTGTGACCTATAATGCTGTTAATATTAACACAGCAAGCTAGTTAAGCTAATTTGATAGTTGCTAGGTGGTAGCTATGCAGACTTGAGTGGTTGCTAGCTTTATTAAATTTTTAAGCTATAATAATAATGACTACAAAAGTGTAGGAAGCTGTAGATTTGACTACTGCTTTAGTGTGAAACACCCTTGCTAGCCAGTATTGGTCTCATTGTGACTTATAATGCTGGGATTATTAACACAACAGGCTAGTTAAGCTAATTTGAGTTAGGTTAGAAGTTATCAAGCAAACATGACTATTTTGTGTTTAATTTTTACTCCTCTGCATAAGTTCCTAGCTCCTTAGCTTCTTTCTTGCACAAAATGTTTATGTCCATCTTAAACACAAACTTTTATTTAGCTGGTGTAATCCTTCCTCATGAGGACCAGGAAGTGGGCGGTACCTAACCATATATGGAAGAAGTGTGTGTGGAGTAGAGGCTGCAATACCAGTCAGAAACTATAAGGGGGGACTGGTGAGAACTACACACACACACATCTACTGTTAAACCTTCCTCATGGGCCAATCCTAGAAACCTCACAGGCACCTTTAGACCCTCCCCCACAGTCATTTGACAGAGTTTCCCTTCAGGGGACCAACTTTTTGGTCCCCATACCACAACCGGTCCCCATGACGTAACTGTGTATACTGACTTTGGTCCCCATTTAGATAGCCATACCAAAACACACACACACACACACACACACACACACACACACACACACACACACACACACACACACACACACACACA
>JBBIGA010029285.1:0-14013 GCA_037576975.1 Alestes dentex | reverse complement strand
TATGAAATAATTCTGACATTTCTTTCAATGCCATGTCTTGCAATGATATCAAATGAATTGCGTCTCTGAGTTTGAAAGCCCCTTGGGTACCTACAATAGCTCCTTAGTGCTAATTGTGTCGACACGTGCACTGAAAGCCAAACAGGTTATTAGTGTATTTGCATAATGGACAAGAGCTGCCTTTTGGGACAGTGTGATCAGAGTATGATTTAAAATATGGAAAGTTGCATAAATGGAGGCCTGCGTGTGCCTATGCAACACCATTAACAATTTGGTTCACCCACACACTGCACGGATTTATTTGTGCTTTGGGATCGGGAGCCGTGAGCACATGTACACTGCTTAATCGGCTGGGGCTGAACTGGAGATAAATTAATCACAGGCCACAGAAGATTTCTGAATATGTAGGAAGGGAGTAATATGAATCAGGAAAACAGGAGCATTCTGTTCATACTCACTGGCCACACCTTATTACTCCTTTATATAGATGTAGACTATATGAACTTAAGTATTGGGTTGCCTGACCATTACACCAACAGGGACTTTAATGACACTGCATTTAAATCCAGAGACTTTAATATGAAGTTGGTCCCCCCTGTGCAGCTATAACAGCTTCCACTCTTATTTGAAGGCTTTCCACAAGATTTTGGAGTTTGTCCTGTGGGAATTTGTGCCCATTCATTCTGTAGAGCATTTATGAGGTCAGGCACTCTGTCACCCACACCAGTCATGTGACGTGCAAAGGGACTCGGAAGTGAAAAGCGTCGCATGGTATAAAAGCCAAGGTCAAGGTGGTAGTCATTGCTCAGTTATTGAGTCTCCATCTCGCCATCATACCAGTTCATCTCTTCAGGACCAGAGCACTTTGGTTGCATTTGACTTGTGTGTGACTTGTGTGTGAGAACGCAGATTCCGGGTGGGAATCTCTACTCTAGTTAGAGAACGTTCTGAGAGCAAAGTGTATAAAATACCGACTCTCATGTCACTCCACGATTGGGTTTATCCTCCACGGTGCAGTGGGTGAACTGTTGGCCATTCATCTTGACTCACTTATGCTGGACGAGAAGGTCTGGCTCACAATCTCCGTTCCAGTTCATCCCAAAGATGCTGGATGGTGTTGGGGTCAGGGCTCTGTGTGAACCGGTCAAGTTTTCAACATCCAACCATGTCTTTATGGAACTTGCTTTGTGCACAAGTGCTCAGTTCTCATGCTGGAATAGAAAAGGTTCTTCCCCAAACTGTGTCCACAAAGTTGGAAAAATGGTGTCATCCAAAATGTCTTGGTATGTTGAAGTATTAAGACTGTCCTTCACTGGAAGTAAGAGGCCTTGCCCAAACCCTGAAAAACAGGTGTGCCACAATTCTTTTGTCCATATAGTGAATTCCAGACTTTATTGTGTACACTAAAAAGTCGGGGCTACAAGGTTGGTGTTTTTAGCAAACTGGGTGGTGAGTGACGATCAGCATTATAGAAACTAGGAAGGTTAAAACACTTCCACTCAGAAATTCTCTCTCTTGGCTCTCGACGAAGGCGGTCGCATCTTTTTCCTCTCCCTCCCCTATCTCTCCTGCTGGCTTCTCTTGTCTCGTCTGTTTGTCTGTCTCTGAGACTCTCTTTGCCCTGCTCTCCAAACAAAAGGAATTATGGATTTGATCAACTGGCCTCTGAATGCAACTGACACCATCTTCTCGACGAGGAGCCAGGGTTCGGGGGAACCCAACTGTGCGGCAGGAACATTTGCGGCTGGATACACGGTGGACGGGTGGAAGAAGTGGCGCGTCGTGTGCCTGGCAGCTCTGTCCCTGGAGGACATTGAAAGTGGAGTGGAGTGGAGTGCCACTTTGTGTTTTTAAGTAGCTCAAGCTGCATCACTGGTTTATCACAGGGCAGCACTGTTGTAAACGGTTTCATGTTTTTCACATATACAGGAACAGGTTTCGGCTTAATGTATATGAAACACACATCAGAGACCTAGACAGCCGATGATATCACTCTAAATCATTTGGCCACCATACTGGTCTTCCCTGTCTGTGCTGATGTTAACACACTTCCAGATTGAACAAAAATGCTGCATCACAATTCCCAGTATTAGCTTAGTGGCAAGCAAAAGCTGATCACTGTTGATGTGTTCCCTTAAAAAGAATAAATGTTCCTATGTCTTTATCCCACCCATTAACCAGGAACTGCTACAATCAGATATTAAACATCTCTTTATTAGCTAGAGCTGCCATAAGTAGTATGAACTAATAGTAGTAAGATAGTACTTTCTAGTTAGCAAAGTGTAGCAAAGTTGCCTTTTATAGTCCCGCATGAACACAGCACAGCCAACAGCGTGAAATTCTTCCTATGCATTTAACCCATTCATCCGAGAGACACAATTGTGCATGTGAACATATGGGCATAGTCATTTTATGCCTAAACAGTAAATCTATGAAGTAAGTGGGGCTCAGAAAGTGGCGGCCCATGCAGGGATTTTTAGGATCAGAGTCATTCTTGTAAGATCACCCTTTTCACCATCATTCACTTTCATGGACAATGTAGTGTAGCACTGTAGTGTAGAACATACATTTTAACACAGAGACACTGTGTTTTCTATGCCAATATGAAAGATATGAGAGATAAACAAGCACTTGTTCCCTTGTATACATGGCACGAAACCAAAACTGACACTTTTGCATACAGATATGACAATTTTACTGCTCAAATATGTCAGCAGTTCATTTCAGAGCCTAAAATAGAACAGCACTGTGGGCTTCAGAGCCGCAATTAATCTCATACAGTAGATTTCCAGACCAATCTCTGAGCAGATTTGGCTTCACCTGCCCATTCCGCAGATATATTGCAGAGCACATTGCAAATTGGAATCTGTTGTTTCAATTCCCCTCAAAGTTTGCGGAGATGCCTGGTGATTTAAAAATTCAATCAGGCCCCGTTTTCCCAGGCGGACGAGAAGTTATGTTGTCTGTTCCTGTTTTTCTCCACCTCGGCTGAACAAGCCCACCTTGAACACACGCTCACCTGCTGGCTTTTTCAATTAGGCTTCATCCATCACATTCTTTGGCAGGTTTCTATGGATACGAAACCTTTGAGCTCTCAGTCACAAAAGTGCTTTTCTTTATTTTACGTCCTTTGCATTTTTTTCTCTTTGGAGGGACATTCATCCATGCTGCTATTTAAAGAACGGCTTGGATAGAACATGATATTACTGTGACTTTCCTACTGGGCGAATGTGATATGTTATAATGTGTTCAAATTACTCTCAGCTGGGTAATGTTGATGATATGGTATCAAAAAGTCAATGATGACTCATCTGGGTCGCTGTCATCAATATTAATAAGCCTGGAACATGTGGAGCACAACAAAATGGAGAACACAAACAGGCTCTTTACACGCAATCTAAGATCTATATTACAAAGAGAACACCTGCGACATGGCTCCTCCATTCTTCCACACACGCACACACATAGATACACACACACACACACACTACTGTGTATACCTACACTACATGGCCAAAAGTATTGAGACGCCTGACACATTACACCAACAGGGACTTCAATGACATTGCATTCTAATACATAGACTTTAAAATATGCAGTTGGTCCCTTTGCAGCTTCCACTCTTCTTGGAAAGCTTTCCATAAAATTTTGGAGTTCCTGTGGGAATTTGTGCCAATGGTCTCAGGACCCCAGAACAATAACACAAGGAGCTATGTGCTGGAAGAGAACGGTAAATGGAGTGGCATGTTCAGGTTTTCGAGTTAAGATGTGCAAAATAAAACGTTTTAGACCCTAAAACAGGAGTATGAGTTATACATCACTACACCATCTGTGCTTCAGGGGGGGAAAGATCGAGGTCAGACAATCCCCCCCCGCCCCCATCTGCGCCCATGTACTCAAACTGTGTCCATAAAGATGGAAGCATGGCGTTGTCCAAAATGTCTTGTTATGCTGAAGCATTAATATTGCCCTTCACTGGATGTAAGGGGTCGAGCCCAAACCCTGTAAAATGGGTGTGTTCCAATACTTTTGTCCATATAGTTTATCTTTGTGGGCTATTTCCTTGCTCTTCTGTTTGTAACTGCCGCTATGCTACACCTAACCTTATCCTAAGCTTTAAGGGGCATTCTGGCCTCTAGTTTATGCTTTTCGTTCATCATTGTTCTCTCTCTGCAGTACCCAGCATGCATTGCACAAATATTTTAATGATCATGCAAATTAATTGCTAAGTTTGCCATTATGCTACAGGCTAATACATTTTCAAACAAAAATGAAGAGAAAACAGTAATTCTAGGTTTATTCAGGCCAAAATGGGGCATAGTTTTGATCCTTTCATTCACAGAAACTGAGAAGGTCTCTATATGAGCTTGCCAGCTGTATTTTAGCCTGTCCTCCTCCTCATCTCAGCCCAAACATCCAAAAGTTCCCCCCACATTCAAGATGTCTAGGCTTATATGAGAAAATCATGCTCTAGAGACTACTGCAAGGGTAGTCATGAGAGTATGATTTGTAGCATATGTTTGCAACCATAGTGATTTTTTTTTTTCTATAAGGGTTAATAAATTAAATTACATTTGTCAGAGTGCCCCTTTAAATTCAGCAACCAGAATTTTACACATATGCAGCTAAATGTTCATGCTTTTCATCATCCTAGAGCTAAATAAACACACACACACACACACACACACACACACACACACACACACACACACAAACACACAGAGAACATGATCTTGCTTTGTATGTCTGTTTGCCTTGGGGCAGGTGCTCCAATATATGAGCACTGAAGGTCACAGTAACACACATAAACAATGCCACAGACACACAACACATCTTTGTGACATCTAACAGGTGGTGCAGAGTGGCTTTCACTCACACACACACACACACACACACACACACACACACACACACACACACTCATGCCAAGCCCCATTAAGTGTGTGGATATACCCGTAATGCACGCTTTCTCCGTGTCTCTCTTAGCTAACATGCAGTAATGTGCCGTGGTTTCCAGGCACTGAAGGAAAGATAATTAGCGGGAGAGCCCATCTCGGTGGCATGTTTTCCTTCATTGTTCATTTGCACCAAGGCACCACAGAGGCTAGACGGCTGTTTGAGCCTTGAGAGTCACATAAAAGATCAACTTGCACCAGTGTTTGCTTCTTTAATGCACACACACGCACACACACATACGCCGCTATATGAAAATCACACCAAACAGGGTGACATGCAGGGAATAAGATATGGGTCACATGTGTATAACCTCATCCTGTGACACGTTTGAAAATAACAATCCATGGCTCGGCTTGAGAAATTAAAGTAAGTTACATTTAGATTTAGGATGGGTTAGGGTACACATACAAGGAATAGCTCATTCTGAGAAAACAAGTCCTCCTGCCCCAAATGTAGTCAATCAAACAAGACCAGTTTGGGGTTTGCTTCTTAATTTTGCACTGGAGCTACCAGGCTAACGTAGTATGCATTTTGGCTTTTCATTCAGGTTCCTGAAGACAGGAGAACTCCTTTTACGGTGGATATTTTTAGAAGCTCGGCTTTCAGCGTTTACATGTACAGTTTTGGGCCTGTAATGTCCAGATGAGATGATTTTGTGCGGTGATGGTCGTAACCAAAATGGTGCTGGTATTACCTTTACTAACAGGACTTTTTACATGTGCAAACAAACACACAGCTCCTCTCCCACACTTCAGAAGAACAGAGGAATCAGAATGCACTACAGACGTCTACTGTACATAACAAGCCTCTCTGATCTCCGTGCCTTGATTTCACCTGATCTGTATTTGATGGCCTCGCTAAATATATCAGTCTGCTTAACTATGAGACCAGTTAAAATCAAAGGAAATGAATCTGAAAGAAAGTTTTATTCAACTATTTGGATGCAGCCACAGACCCCACTGCTGATGTTGCCAGTTTTGTTAGCATACAGGAACTGATAACTGGCTTTTTGTAAGGCCTCTTTATGGTTAGGACTAAATTGCAGCCTGTTGGTTTGGTGTGCTCTCACCAGCTTGCTTTTGCATGTAGAGAGTTTTTTTTTTTTTTAACAGCACTTGCATATATGCATGGATGGGAGAATAAAAAAGGGATAAGTCATGTGTATGTGTGAACTAGGCCTAAGGAGCATTAAAAATATTTAAACAGTAGTAGCATTAATCTCAGGATCTGAATTAGCTTACATTTGTCTGTTTGTTTGGCATAATTTAGCACTGCAGTTTGCATGATGGTAATTGGTAGATAATACATTACATGTTACATGTTAGTTACACTTGCCTCGTAGCTCCAGTGCAAAACTAAAGAAGCAAACTTTAGTCAAATACCAGTCAGATCTCAGCTAATCTAATAAAACTTGGGTAAGAGGAAAGCCTAAACAGTCTAATTATACAGACTAAATCAGTCTTGTACTTTAGGCTGGGCATAAGTTGAGCCCTGGAAAGATGCAGTATTTTTGTAAAGTGCAAACATTCATATCATATGTGGAGGTACCATGGACATGTAAAAACACATGCAGTGTGAATACGGACGTTGACTAAGGCTTGGGCTTGGGCCTCACCCCTAGACAAAGGGCAAGCTCGTTCTTCTGGATCTTTCCATCTTTATTTGTGTCGCAGTGGCTCAACAGTAGAGCGCGGAACTGATCAAGCTCCGATCCACTGATGCTGGGCTGAGAGAAAGAGAGGAAGAGAGGGGAAGGGAGAGGAAGGAGTTAAATGAAAATCTAAAGCAAATTCAGGTGACGTCTTTGGAACATCTGTACCACTGTTGAATATTCACACGCCCACACACACATGCGCTCCATTAGCACTGCTGGAGGATTAGCGTGATTATGCTTGAACTAAACATGCTTATCTGATGTTCACATTCACCACTTTAATGATTAACTCGCTCACAGAGTCGTATAAGAGTTAAATGTGTGGAAAAGAGTCCACTCACCCTGACCAGCTCCATCATGTCTTTCACAAAGCCGTCCACCTCCGGTCCCTCAAGAGCTCCTGTCTTACTCTAGAACAACAATAACCTCTTTACATGTTTGTCTAGTAAAGAAGAATGTGTGTGTGTGTGTGTGTGTGTGTAAAGCATATGTTGTTGCAGATAACAAAAGCTTGCTGTTATATGAATTATTTCTCACCTGTTGCTCATTGAAACAAGTAGAGTTGGCAATATTTTCAGTCAATATCATTTTTGATTTGATGTAAGTAGAATATGGGATATGTTATTAAGACTTACATTTGATGACCCTTTATTATGTTTATAATCTTGTTTTCCAAAAATGTAACTATTCTTTTTTTAGGTGCAAAGAAATTCCCCGAACTTAACCATAACTAAGAACTAAACAAATAACTCACTGACTCTCTCACTTACTGAATTACTCAGTATTCCCTTCTGTCCTGCTTGCCAATGTTTGATCCCTGGACAATAAACTGGATTACATCCGACTTCAGTGAACTACCCAGTGTGAATTCAGTTTTTACGGAAACATGGCCCTGGAAGCATTTACAGAAACGTTCCCACAGCTACCCAGATTAGCAGCATGCTGACTTTCCGCTCAGACATAAGCACAGCTTTGACCAGAAAACTTGAGGTGCGGTCCTGTGTGTTTGCCTCAACAATGACTGGAGTATGAACATTGTGCTGATCTCTAGTTAGTGCCCACCGCTGCTGGAGTTTTATTTACTATGGGAATTCATCACCATGTTCTTAGTCGTGGTGTACATCCCACCTAGCATTGACTCAAACAAGACACTGCCTGAACTTTACAGAGCTATCAGTAAGCTCCAAAACTCACACGCAGATAGGCTGCTTATTGTAAAAAGAGATTTTAACCGTGCAAATCTCAAGTTCTCCCTAATGCTGATCCCAGTATACAGGCCACTCATCAGACATGCTAAGTCCGTTCGAAAGCAGACAAAACCTGGACCCCTGGAGCCATCTCTGCATATCAGGACTACTCTCTCGCACGCTCTTTTTTTGCCTTTGTATTTTGTTCTGTCTGCACTTATGCAGTCTTGTGATGTTTCTGTTTTTGTACTTGTATTGCACCATGGTCCTAGAAAAATGTAGTTTTGTTTCCCGTGCATACTGTGTACATGGCTGAAACAACAATAAACCTACTTTACTCAATCAATCATTCAATCGCATTCAGTCATACAGCTTTTGGTACTTCATAACAACAGTGCATCACATCAATTATGCTGTTCATCCTTGTGTATTTATTATTACATATATTTTTCCAATCTAAAAAACAAGAGTTAATAATAGATTATTAATAAAATAAATAATAAAACTGCGTTTAGATAATTGCTAGTCATAAATCAAAGGCATTGCAAAATGACAGTAAGGACTCTAGACTTCTATGGGTCAAATAGCAGTGTTGCTTTTCAGCTTTTCACGCACTTCGACATCAATGCTGGTGTCTCATTTCTTGAATTTCACAGTCACACATTAGACATGCATGTCTGGGTTGCATGTGTTAAAAGTCAGAGAAAGTGGAAGTGTGCCTTCTGTAAACAGAGTGTGAAAAGTCTCTATTAGGCAACCCAGACCATCCCGCTGTACTTACAACATCATAGTGTACAAAGATTTTCTCAAAGTCTCGCTTTCTCTCCTCTGCGCTGTTTGCCTGAGAAACGCAAAACACAAAGAGGACACTTTCTGAGATAAGCTCATTGGTCAAATTATAGAATCTTTGAGATATGCCTTGCAAGACAACAGACTGATACTGACATCCATCTGGAACTGCAACAGGAAGTTCTCCTGCAAGGCCAGGATTCTGGTGGAGAAGCAACACAATAAGTGAGTTAAAACAAACAGTCAATGTAGGAATAAACTTAGGAAACCACTTTGATTGATTTTGATATATTTTTCATTTGTTATCTGATGTACTCTAATGGATTGGACATGACTCGTGTGTTTTATACACTAGAGGACTCTCTAGTGAAAGCTTCTGCATTTTGCAAAAAGTGAAACTGTTATGACACCAACCAAAAAGCACATCCATGAAGAAAGAACACAAGCATGCAGATGTTACTTCTCACAATACATCTGAAATGGGCTGTAGCCATTGCCAATCACGCAAGTGTTACATAGGACTACCGCCTGTCTAATTACCTTTATCTGTTTGAATGTTTATCTACACACTTGTGCATTCATGTTCTGACAGCAAAACAAAGATTTCTTTGAGAAAAAAAGCAAACAAATCATGAATAGCCAGCAACCTTGGTTTGAATTAGCTAACTAATTCTTGACTGCTTTGTTACCTGTGGTAGCAATCTAGCTAACTGTGGCACAGGGGTCACTTCAGAATCAGAATCAGAATCAGAAAACTTTATTTATCCCGGAGGAAATAAATATTGTCTTATCCATGAGGGGCTGGTGTGGTTACGGGTTTTTATTCCAATCAAGCCAAAGAACATCTGATTCCACTTGATTAATCTGCTATTTTCTGTCTTCAAATGAGCTGTATGAGGTGAGCTGCAGCAGTTAAAGTTGCACAATGACAATAAGACTCTTATGTTAATCTTATGCTAATGCTGTGTGGATAATTGGCCGAATTCCTACTTGCATTAGCTACAAATCTATGAAGACACTCCCTGTCGAGAACAGCTTTACCTTCAAAATCTTATGTCTCAACTTCTGCTGGAAAATAAAAGCTTATTACTGTGTAATTGTTTATCCAGTGGAAGAGTCAAAAAATGGAAATCGAGGGTTGATGAACGGCTGGTAGTGTTAATCAAGTTCTTTTCCACAACAACATTCTACAGTCGTGTGTTTATATTTTTTTAAATACTAGTACAAAAAAATATAGAGAACAGTTAATACATATTGAAGCCACATCAAGACACATTCTGCATTGTGCTCTCTCACATGCATACATCTTGTTCTGAGAGTTGAAATAGTTCAGGCCAATATTCTTTCATAAGCCTTCAGACTTAAAATAGATTTAATATGAATCTATTACATGAATAATATGTGGGCAGGAAGTGTCGGTTCTGAACATTACCTCGCCAAGTCATTTAGATCCAACCGGCCATCTTTGTTCTTGTCAAAAATATTCATCTGTAGAGCAAAGGAAAAGGAGACATAGCTGTTCACTCATCACGTTAGCAGAAGCTCATCTTCACATCAGACAGCTTGTCTTCTTAGGATTAGGATTTGACTGATACCAGTTTCAATACTGATAATGTTTATCAATATCAATACTTACTGATAGTACTCTCCATAATTTCATGCAAAATAAAAAGGCATCACATCAAAATATGTGGAATTATTTTACTGTTACTTTTTTGAAGAAATAACTAGCTAAATTGTTTCTTGAGGCTTCTGCATATAAAATGAGGGAAGAGCAATTGCTACAAATGTGGTGATGAAACATTTCCTAATATGTGTGCAGTCTGCAGCACTGCTTCACTTCACATGAAAATGTCTTCTTTGGTATGTACAGAAAGGATCTGATCAAAGAGCTTTCCTTACCCAGTTTTATTTTAGACATCACTAAAAGCTTACATTGAAACAGCTGAAAGGTTTGAGGGTTGATGAGGGCTGAGGGATAAAATAAACTAGGCTTAATTAATACTGTCACAAATATTTACACGTGATACTGATTTCCTAAGCTGACCTGGCGAGTCTTAAATTGGTTATTATAATATATAAGGAAAATAAAATCTAGATAGAAACCAGACTTTTGATGGGCAGCATATCAGTGAGATCTGTCTGGACTTTCTAGCATCAGTGGGCTGAGACCACTCGAAGGTGAGGGATTGTAATTGTGGAGCTTGAGGCCTGTGTGAAGGGCAGATTCTGTTTTAGGCAGCCGTCTGTAAGCTCTGGGGAATGGAGCCAGGCGGTGGCCGTCGAGCTCTGGAGATGAACCGAGTGATCAGGTGCTGTCAGCTGCCACCCAATCTAACCCTGCGCCGCCTGCCCCATCCCAGCTGAGATTGGGCCATCTACTACTAAATAGGATCATGGGAAAACACTCGAATTGTATGTGCGCACACACACACACACACACACACACACACACACACACGCACACACAAGCCAACAAGAATGTTATGGAGAGTGCCAGCAAGTGTTTTTTTGTGAAGAAATGCAAAAGTAAAGCCAAACCCCAGCCCTAATCCTGACCCTAACCCAGTCACAGAAATCAGTGGAATGCCGGTATTGTGTTAGTTTTGAAAGGACATTGTGTTATTTTCATGACTAAAGAGTTTGTGTAGAAATGGTAAATTAAAGGCTAAGCCTAAACATCACAGAAACATAATCCACATGTCCTAATAATCCACAGGACATGTATAAATGCACGACTGATGCACTTGCAGAATCTAACACATGTTCACATATCGTACAGGAGGTTGTGCTGGTTAGAGAGCTAACTGGAGCTAACCCTGGGTTTTCTGTCTCACCGCCATGGATCACTTAAACCGCGCCTTATAATACAAGCTTAAACTTGTTCATAAACAGCTCTTGGACCTATCAGGGCCTATTTGTTCCCCAAGATGGATTAATCTCTTTGGACTAAATTGCAAAGCTAATGAAAAAACATCACTGGAAATTCTTTTTAGTTGTTTTTATCTAGTTTACCTACCTGCAGGGATGATGGGTATATGGATGATGGGAATATGGGTTTATGTATGCAGATAAACAGACCTACTACTGGAGCCACAAGCTACAAGTGGGCTGGAACGTGTATAAATGTAGAAAAGTTCCCGAGATAAATTAACAGCTGAAACAGACCCCACTACCTTTCATTCTAGAAGTGCTGAAGTGCTTAGAGATTGTTTCCTTTAGAGTGAGAGCCATTAATGTGTCTATTTATGTCTCTGTAGGGAAGAGAAAATCAAGTTCATGGTCTTTTGATTATCTGACCTGACTATGAAGTACTTCACCAGTGAGTAGACATTCAACACAGATTTTACGCCGTGAGTGCATAGTTAAACTGCTTTACATCTTAATGTACCAGTCTTTGACTGTGCCCCTCTACTCTAAGTACTCACCCTGAAAAATGTTCATAGGCAGGGGTTGACAGATTTTTTTTGCACTAGTACTCTAATGAGTACCTTTAATGAAATGGTACGCATCCAAATTCTCACCCTCACCATGGGTGCTGGAACCATTACCACTCAATGGAGCCAGTTTTTATTGAAGTTGTCCCTTTAGTAAGAAACAATAACTGTACTTATGGGCATATGTAGTTTATGGTAATAGTGTCATCTGTTTCTCTGCATTATTTATTAGCCCCCTCTACTCCTTTCATTAGTTGTCAGACCCCTTAGGACCAGCATTCTGGGTGTTATCTGGGTGTTGAATCATTCTCAGTATAGCAGTGACACTGATGTATCCAGCCGAGACGCTGAGGTGTTTAAAACACTGTGTGATACACTCTATGCAACAGACACACACACACACACACACACACACACACACACACACACACGTTACCATTAACATATAACTGCTGTGCTGAAAATGATCCACCACCCAAATAATATCTGCTCACTAATGGTCCTGTTGTACCATTAATTAAGAGGTCAGAAGGGCAAACAAATGATGTAGAAAACCAGATGGACTACTGGCTATAACTGTAAACTACAAAGTGCGCCTGTATGCTCAGTGGAGCTGATTAAATGCACAATGAGTGCAGATACAAGGTAGGCGTACCTAATGAAGTGTTTCGTTAGTGTATTTAAGATCTGTTATGCTTCGCTGCACTCTTAATGAAAACATGACCTGATATCTTTAAACACTGATCTCCAGTCAGCCACAAAAAGTAAATATGCTCTCAGGAGACGGTTGTAGTGGATTACCAGTAAGTTCTTATTCTTTGGGAAAATTTCTAAAAATAAACAGGGACAATGACACCAAGCAGTGCAACAGGTCAGTACACTGAACTCAGAAAAACAGATAATCAGGTGGACACTGGTGTGTGTATATATATATATATATATTTCTGTTGTAAGAAAATTGGCAATATTTTTACGTTCTTTTTAAGGGTGGATTTCAGCACATTTCAAGCTGTGGCAAGGAACTGCAGCTAAAGCTCCTCCCTGACTTGCTCTCTATGTGCTCTCTCTATTCTCATAAAGCATTTCTCTTGGCTTTTCTGACCAACCTGCCCCCACACAACCCACCTCCACACCATTTTCACCTCCTGGGTTGCACTCTGAATAATGGGTTTGCTTCCTGCATGGTCCACTCTGTCTACATTTAAACACTCTGAATCTGACGTCATTATGATTGTTTCACATTGTGTCAGTGTGGGGGTGCAGACTAAACGGTATGTTCATCTGGGGTGAACTGTGCAGAAATAGTGGCTGAAGCTGACAGTTTAATGGTTGGAATGAGTGGCTGGTATTTTTAAGCATGTCTCCTGTAGAGAATTAGAAAAGGCAGCAGGACGTGACTCACGAGCATGTCAAAGTATGTATTTGATGCAGTCGATATCAAGCATACACATCCACGCCATAAATGCCTGCTCAAAATGTAAATATCTCACGGTCAATAGACATAAATGTCAGTCGCCAAGCCATGTTTGGTAAATGCCATCTCTGCTGGGAGCCAGTGCAGGAACATTTCACTCAAAATACTCTACATCCATTAGCAACTGTATACAGGCCAAGAATTTGAGAAAGCCTTTAAAAGCCTCACGCTTCAGGAAATGAGAAACACTGCACTGTTAGCCCGGGTTTCCTATCTAATAAACTAGTACGTTTTTGCTTTTTACTATAGACATGGAAGTTCATTCTACTCATTTGTAGATGTAGTTGATTGTGCTAAAGATTTTACGTTAAATTGATTTAAACAGCTAAGTTTGGTAGTGGTGGTGGTGGCCTAGTGGGTAGGATACTAACCTCTGGACTAAGAGGTCATGGGTTCGAATCCTACCTTCAGCATCTCACCACTGGGTTCCTGAACAAGACCCAAGTTGCTCCAGGGAGACTGTCCCCTGTAGTTAGGGAATGGAAGTCGCTTTGGATAAAAGCGTCTGCTAAATGC
>JBBIGA010029258.1:0-14014 GCA_037576975.1 Alestes dentex | reverse complement strand
AAATGTTAAATCTAAATGTAAATGTTAAATCTTAAATGTAAATGTTAAATCTAAATGTAAATGTTAAATCTAAATCTAAATGTTACATCTAAATGTAAAATGTTAAATCTAAATGTTAAATGTTAAATCTAAATCTAAATGTTAAATCAATCTAAATGTTAAATCTAAATCTAAATAAATTTAAATGTTGCTTTTACAAATTGCGAGGGATATGCTAACTGGCCACGCCCCTTGATTACAATTGGCTGTTACTTAGCAGTGGGCTGGACTGCGTGCTGTGATCTCCCCTCACCAACATGGAGGATTTGCCTTTAATGATCTCAAATCTAAATGTTAAATATGAAAAATATATCTCGCACTCTTAATGTAAAACTTTGTTTTGTTGGCAAATGAGGGGTCTGTGGAAAAGTCTCATCGAGCCTTATCAAACTGTGAAGTTTTACAAGATTGGTGTTTGCCCTGCCTAGAAAAGCCGCGAGCACCTTCTGTGGGGGGACTAGTATTGGGACACCCGGGCGAGGTGAACGGTTTTTGGATAATAACTCCAGATTGCCGGGGCTATTATGTTAAACGAGGGGTCTTTGGAAAGGTGTCACTGAGCCCTATCTGACTGTGAAGTTTCACATTTAGAGTGTGAGATATATTTTTCATATTTAACATTTATATATTTATGACCATTTAAGGCAAATCCTTCATGTTGGTGAGGGGATATCATAGCATGCAGTCCAGCCCCCTGCTAAGTACCAGCCAACTGTAATCAAGGGGCATGGCCAATTAGCATATCTCTCGCCGTTTGTAAAAGCAACATTTAAATTTAGATTTAACATTTAGATTTAGAGTTAACATTTAGCTGTAGATTTAACATTTAGATTTAGATTTAATATTTACATTTAAGATTTAACATTTCGATTTAGATTTAACATTTCAATTTAAGATTTAACATTTAGATTTAGATTTAACATTTAGATATATATTTAACATATAGATTTAACATTTAAAATTTAGATTTAGATTTAACATTTAGATTTGACATTTAGATTTAATCTTTAACATTTAGTTTTAGATTTAACATTTAGATTTAAGATTTAACATTTACGTAGAAAATGTACCGAAATGTAACACTGTTTTTTTTTAAACACATTTAAAAAATGTTTAACACAGCTCTAAATGTATAAAAAATTGTGTGAACATTGCGCTAAATGATAAATAAATGACACCTCTAAATTTGTTAAGCTATTTTTACAAAAGGCACCCCATATGACTGAAGCAGACCAGACATGACACAGATACTGGAACTTGATGATGTGCTTTATATGTGCAAATGATCAGCAGTGCTTCAAAAAAAAAAAAAAAAAAGGTAACATCAATCTATGAAAACTATAGAAACTCTGAGACTGTATCCAGAAGAAGGGTAACATTGATGTGTTTTTTGCATGTAGCAAATACTAATACTAAAGCTCTCTATGGTGCAGAACACGGGGGGGGGGGGTCGTCTTACACTGCTGTGCTCTTTAGGTGAGTGAAGAGGTATTGGTGGTCCAGGTGAGGTTGTCTAATATGTGTACTCCCAGTTTCCGGCCCTATGACCCATCAGTCCTTACTGGGTATTTAATGCAGGTTCATGTGGAGCTGAAAGAGACTGAGACTATCTGCAGTTTGGCGAGCTTCAAGAAGAAATACCGCACCACTGTGAGTGTGAAAGCGAAATCATCACGTGCTGTTCCCTTCGTTATCATCCCACTGGTTGCAGGTGATGACATCACCATCGAGGTGATCGCCAGGGAAGCTGATCACGGAAGGGATGGTGTTAAAAAAAAGCTCAAAGTGTTGGTGAGTGATTTATTTTTTGTTTAGTGATTGATATAACATGGACAAGAGAATGAATTAAGCAAAATACCACAGGAAAAAAAGATGAATATAAATAAAAAGAGTGAAAAAAACTAAAAAAAGGAAAAAAAATGTACACACACAAAGACAAACATCAGTATAATGAAGTTAAAGTGTAGAAAAGAAGAAAGAAGTAATAGGTGAATTGTTCTCAGCTTTAAGTCACTAATCTAACAAGCAACTACTGATATTCGTAATGTGCTCAGAAAGCTCCGAGTTTCATCCTCATACACTACCCTTATACAGGCTCATTTACCTGGTTTTTAACTAGTTAAACTGAGTTTTTCTATTTTATTTTAATCTAAAATTGATGAGACAAACTTATCAGGATAAGTGATAAAACATTCTTAACTTTTAATGCATTACAACTTCTTGAAGTAAGAGTATAGGATAGTAAGAGGATACTCGCCTCTGAACCAAGAGGTCATGGGTTCAAATCCAACCTTCAGCATACCACCACTGGGTCCTGAGCAAGACCCTTAACCCCAAGTTGCTCCAGGGAGATTGTCCCCTGTAGTTAGGGAATGGAAGTCACTTTGGAGAAAAGCGTCTGCTAAATGCCGTAAAAAAAAAAAAAAACGTCTGCTAATTTTTCATTATTTCTGCTGGTCTATTTATACAATGTAGACAGCTGTCTGGTGGTCTCTGTACCAAGGCTTTAGCATCAAGTCTTGTAAGCTGTGAGATGGGGCCTCCGTGGACCAGACTAGGTTGTCTTGCAGGTCCCATTGATCAGATTGAGATCTGGGATATCTGGAGACCAAGTCAACACCGTAAACTCTATGTTATGTTCTTCAAATGGTTCCTGATCAGTGTTTGCAGTGTGTGGGAGGCCTCATCCTATTACAGACCCAGCGCCAGACACAGATTTGCGGACGGGCCTTGCACTGCTTTGGGGGGGGGCACACATTTCATAGGCTACTATCGGTACTGTATAACAAGCTAGGTGTCGTTCAAATAAACGCATGCAGCACGTGATGCAGTAAGATTCTCCTCTAACCTATTTTGTCTGTTAAAGAAACGTCATATATCCATTTTGTGGAAAAGGGGCCACACTTTCCAAAACTGTATTAGGTGCTGCAGGAGGACAGCACTCGCAGTGGGACATCAGTTACGACTCCGGACAGACAAGATAGATTTGACTGATGTTTACTTCACTGTCTGCACATTCACATGTACGCCAGTAAGCATACATGCCAACCAGGAACAGGCACGATACTGAGCACTAAATTATATCCTATATTCGGTATAAAGTTCAGAACACGCTACTTCTCCGTTCTCTCTCTCTGCCTCACGATACTGAGCACTAAATTATATCCTGTATTCGGTATTAAGTTCAGAACACGCTGCTTCTCTGTTCTCTGTCTGCCTCACTCGCACGGGCGCTCTCTTAAAGTGACAGGAGGCTTTCTTACAATTTTCAACAGCTTGGTGTAGTTTTCCTCATCTTTAGTAGATTTTCCGAAGTTCTATCACTAGTTTGTGATAGGTTGTGTTCGTTGTTACAGTAAGAGTAGCCGACCATTTCCGTTTAACCTGGATTATTTTGAATGAACCACAGACCATTTTAAATTACCACATTTTAGACGAAGCACTTTTTCTTTGTTATTATGAAATATTTTATTGGAAAAGAAAAACTATTGATCTTAGTAGCCTGCGATTATTAGTATTTTTAATTTGCTGGGATGACAGGCTCGTAAACATTTGGTGGTATGACAGGCTCGTATTCCCAGGGCGGGCCCAAGTGAGTCCGAGGGCAGGCACAGCACCCTAAAGGCCTCCCATGACGGGGGGGCCTGTCCTGTTAAAAGGGGACACTGTCATTAGGGAACAGCATCTCAACAAAGGGGTGAACTGGGTGTGCAGGGAAGTTTAGGTGTCAAAGCAATGTCCACATGAATACAGGACCAAATGTTTCCTAGCAGATCATTGCCCAGAGCATCATACTGCCTCTGCCACCTTGCCTTCTTCCCAAAATGCATCCTGGTCCATCCTTTCCACTGGTAAATAAGACACACACTTGACCTTCCACCTGACGTAAAAGAAAATGTGATCCATCAGACCAGCATGGGCACTGCAGCCACATACACAGCAGGGGGCGCTGCTCTGTGTGTTCTGATCCCTTTCTATCAGAGCAGCATGAAGTTTTTCAGCAGTTTGTGCTCCAGCAGCTCTTCTGTGGGACTTGACGAAGTACCCTTAGCTCCCCCCATTCATCAGTGAACCTTGTTTGGCCATGACCCTGATCCTGACCCTGCAGGGTCACTGTTTGTCCTTCCCTGAACTCTTTTGATAGGTACTAACCACTGCATACCTTGAACCCCTTTTGTGTTAAAGATATTCAGTTCAGTTGCCCAGACATCGCAGTTTGGCCCTCAGATCCTTACGGTCATCCATTATTCTTGCTTCCAACATCAACTTCATGACCTGACTGTTCGCTCACTGTCTAATATATCAAACCCCTTGAGAGGTGCCACTGTGACAAGATCATCGGTGTTCTTCACTTCACTCATCAATGGTTTTAATGTTGGTGTAGATGTTCGAGGTGTAGATGAAAAGGCATGATATTGAGGATAATTCCAAAAAATCATGTGGCTGCTCTTTTGGCTTTTGCCTTATTGTCCATGCATTAATGAGAGTCTTGCTTTCAAACATGGACTGGGAGGACATTGAAATAAAGCACTTACTTTGATTTCTTAAGGATGATAACCAATACTGATGCCTTTGAAAAGCTTGTCTTCTTCTTTATTTGTTCAAAAAATGTATTTATTTTCTATGAAAGCACTTCTACAGCACTGAATCTACTTGTTACCTCATTGCTAGCCCTAAATAAACAAGGTTATGTGTCAAAACATTTTTCAAACATTTGCACATTTTCATATTAAAATGTCTAATTTTCTTCAAATTATTATTATTATATTATAGTATTATTTTCGAAATGTTTATGTTCAAATAAAATGTTTTTGTTTCTCAATTCTATTTGTTGTGGTGGCTGGGACAGACCCAGGGTGTGCTGAAGTCAACAGGAATCGTCACTTTAATTCTAGAGCCCTCAAAAAACGGTGAGTGACTGAAAAGATCTTTGACCCAACTCAGCTTTCTGCTACATATTCAGCGGACGGGAAGATGACAGGGTGTGATTGAGGACATGTTGCCTTCCTACGGTTTCATTCTGACAAATTCTGACTGCAACAAATAGCTCCAGCAAGGCTTTAAATAGTGGGTCTGAAGGTTCTTTGTCTTCATCAGGTGGAACACAAAGGTCAGAAGTTCAGAGGCCATTTCTGGAGAATCAGATGCCAGGCACGGATGCGTACACTTATGTGGCTGTGAGAGGTAATACGCTTAAAAAATATTCAGTCTTCTATATATTTTGTATATTCGTTCATACTAATTTGCACAATGCATTATAGCTACAGTTGTGCACTGTAGGTAAGAGAGTAAGACTGATTTGGCTTTGTTCTGGACTGCAGTGCATTATTAGCATTTTTTAACTGGTGTGGATATTTAACATTGTGAAAGAGACAAACTGAGAAAAAAATCTTGCTTTTTACTCTGTTTTTGAGATATTTCCCAGTGTATTTTGAGAATAAAATAAATGGTTAGTAAGGATTTATTGGGGGGATATGTATACTGTATATTCTCCCAAATATGTAAGATACATACATAATTTTGTTTCACTATGATGTATTTTACCATATAATGTATTTTGCACCTATGATGTATTTTTCTCCATGTCATGAAAATTCAACGAATGGTAAGTAGTTCTCTGCTACATTGATTTAGCCTGTCTTACAAGACTACCAAGTCGTCATAAGGTTCGGAAACCTGTGCAGTGCATCTATATGTCATCTATCAGAACATTCTAAAGACATATTAAGTATCGTGCCATAACATCATCTACAAATGCCTCATGTATGATCTTTAATGATACATTTTAGGAGTTATTTATAGAAATGGCAAAACTATAATGATAGGCTGAATAGTAGCATAGTCATATTATTTGTGTCCAATTTTCAAAGATTTTGCTTTATCATTATTTTTTTCTCACATGAAAGAAAAACATGATCACATTTGAATGGCCATTTACTAGCTGTTGCTCTGAATAATAAGTTACTTTTGTTGTTTTACTAAAGATTTCATGATCAACTTTACGGAATCCATTAATTTGCCTCAACCCATTGTATCTTTGTTTTTTGTTCAGTAGTAATGCTGATTGGGAAAATATCCCTGTTTGCAGTAATCTCAGCTCGAATAACCATGAGGAGTCAATTCTGTAATCTACCCTAGCTAATAGCTAAAACCTGATAGGAATAATAGCAGGAGCATGAAACAAACTCTTAGATATTTATCGATAATAAACCCACTATAACAAAAAGAAAAAAGACAATGTTCTAAATTTAAAAAGTAAACAGCTTGTTTTCCTCAAATCTTTAATGCTTACTAGTTCAATAACCAGTTTCTTACATAGACATTCAGTAAAATGTAAAGGTTAGGACAAGGATGTTATTTTGATGTTAAAACTGATCACAGACTGATGTTACTACTACTACTTTTATTTTATTCTACTTGCATTACTGGTAATGATGTTCCATTATTATCTCTACATGAAAATAAACTTGAACTTGAAACTATTGTGTGTGTGTGTGTGTGTGTGTGTGTGTGTGGGCAGGTAAACCAATTTCACAGCTGGTAAATGAAGGCATCAGTGGAAAGGGTCTACAAAGTCTGATCAAGCAGCCTAAAGGCTGTGCTGAGCAAAACCTGATGGCCATGATCCTGCCTTTAACAGCAACGCTTTACCTGGACAAAACCAATCAGTGGGAAGAGATAGGAGTGGACAAACGTACAGAAGCGCTCGGACACATAACTACAGGTAGGACACATGTAATTCCCTCCATGATCTACATTCATGCTACGATTTAGGCTAAAGTATGTAAGACTTCTAAGGGAACTTTTCCACAGGTTTACAGGAACCGTTTACTGTGATGGTACGGAAGCTGTATCAGGGTTTGATGTTCCAGTGTATCTCAGTCTGGTAACAGTTTCTGACACAATTCTCTCCACAGTTTAAAGGCAGTCGTTGCAAAACCACGTCCATGGAGTCGAACTGCTTTCTGTCAGGGCTAGAATTGTGTGCTCTTTAAATATTGTTGTTGTTTTTTTTTGCTTCTGTAAAGCTTCCCAAAGTACATAAGAAAGAACTTTTTACAGACAACCACTATAGAGGTATTTTAATAATACTAATTCTCTCTCCTTCTCTCTCTATCACTCAGGCTACGTAACAGAACTCACATATAAACACTCTGATGGATCTTTTGAGCTTTTTAAAGCAGCTGGAGGCAGTACTTGGTCAGTTCTCTTCTGAATTGTCTGGTCTGAGAACTAGTGTTGCCATTTCTTTCCTTCTGCTCTCATGAGTGTAAATCTCTGACTTGATTAGAATTAATCATACAAAGAATGAATCATGACATTACTACTACTATAGCTATTACTACTATTACTACTACTACTATTACTACTGCTACTACTGCTAGTATTACTACTACTACTACTACTGATACTATTACTACTACCACTACTACTATTACTACTACTACTTCTGATACTGTTACTACTACCACTACTACTATTAATACCACTACTACTATTACTACTACTGCTACGTCTACTACTACTACTACTACTATTAGTACTACTGCTACTACTACTGCTGCTGCTGCTCCTACTACTACTACTACTGACACTACTACTGATACTAATAGGTGGGCAGCTGGTGGCCTAGTGGTTAGGGTGTTGGCCCTACAATCAGACGATTGGGGTTCAAATCCCAACTGCTAGTGTCATCGCTGAGGTACCCTTGAGCAAGGTACCCCCATGCTGCTCCCCGGGTGCCTCACTGGCGGCAGCCCACTGCTTCACTTGGTGAATGGGTTAAATGCAGAGAAATCATTTCACTGTATGTTGTACTTGTATGACTATGCATGTGATAAATAAAGAGTCTTCAAAAAAAGTCTTCAAAGTAATACTACTACTACTAATACTGCTACTACTACTATTACTACTACTATTACTGCTACTACTACTACTACTACTACTACTGATACTACTACTATTACTACTATTACTACTACTAGTGCTACGACTATTACTGCTACTACTACTGCTACTATTACTACTACTATTATTACTACTACTACTACTGATACTACTACTACTACTACCACAACTACTACTATTCCAATGCTATTACTATTTTACTACTACTACTACTATTACTATTACAACTATTATTATTATTACTACTACTACTATTTTACTACTACTATTACTATTACACCTACTAATATTACTACTACTACTACTATGACTATTACTACAACTACATTTACTACTACTACTGCTATTACTACCACTTCAATTACTACTACTACTACCACTACTACTAATACTACTACTACTACTGATACTACTGCTGATACTACTACTTCTACTACCACAACTACTACTGTTACTACTACTACTATTTTACTACTACTACCACTGATACTATTACTACCACAACTACTACTATTACAACTGTTATTACTATTTACTACTACTACTATTACTACTATTACTATTACTACTTCTACTATGACTATTACTAAAATTACTACTATTACTACTACTATTACTATTTTACTGCTACTACTACTATTACTATTACAACTACTACTATTAATACTACTTATACTACGACTATTACTACAACGACTATTACTATTTTACTGCTACTACTACTATTACTATTACAACTACTACTATTACTACTACTACTACTACTACTACGACTATTACTACAACTCCTATTACTACTACTACTACAATTACTACTACTACAATTACTACTACTACTACTACTACTACTACTACTGATACCACTGCTACTATTACCACTACTACTGTTACTATTACTACTACTACCCCTACTACTGGTACTACCACTACTACTACTACTAATACTGCTGCTGCTATTGCTATTACTACTACTGATACTACTTCTGATACTCCTGCTGCTACTACTACTACTACTCTTGACACTACTACTACTACTACTACTACTACTACTACTGATACTACTGCTGATACTACTACTTCTACTTCCACCGCTACTACTGTTACTACATGGTGACACAGAAAAACGGGAACTTTTGAGGGGCGTAGTGGCAGCCATGTACAGTTGGCAGCACTATGGAAGGGGGACTGTGAGCTGTAAACAATCACACATTCAGTAATAATATAGGAGTGGAACGGTAGACAGCGTGCTTTCATGATAAAAATGTTTTACAAAACCGACGATAGTCTGGAAGTTCCTGTTTTTCTGTGTCACCCTGTACTACTACTACTATTTTTGCTACTACTTCTACTATTACTATTACTACTACTACTACTATTAACACTACTACTACGACTATTACTACAACTATCACTACCACTGCTGCTACTGCTACTACTACTACTACCAATACTACTACCACTACTATTACTACTACTACTGCTACTACTACTACCCCTACTACTGGTACTACCACTACTACTACTACTACTACTACTACTACTACTACTACTACTGCTGCTGCTGCTGCTGCTGCTACTACTACTGCTACTATTACTATTACTACTGCTACTATTATTACTGCTACTACTACTACTACTACTATTACTACTACGACGACGACGACTATTACTACTACTTCTATTACTACTGATACTGCTACTACTACCAGTACTACTGATACTACTACCACTACTACCACTACAGCTACTACTACTACTACTACCCCTACTAGTGGTACTACCACAACTACTACTACCACTACTACTACTACTGCTGCTGCTCCTACTACTACTGCTACTATTACTACTACTACTACTGAAACTACTACTGATACTCCTCAGCATCTCCCATGGTAAACAGGCAGTTTCTGAGAAGAAAGTAAACACAACATTGTTGGTGTGTAATTGAATTTCACAGTGAAGAATAACACCTATGATTTTAACCTCAGCTTTGGTCTGTTATGACAGATATGCTTGGACTTATTAAAGCATTTTCTGCTTTTATATCTTCGTTTTCCTCACCTGTTTCAACAAACATGTTTTCCTCTAGGCTAACAGCTTTTGCTGTCAAGATATTCAGTACTGCAAGCAATCTGGTCACAACAATAGAGCCGAAAGTGATCTGTGATGCCGCAAAGTGGCTCATCGTGAACACACAGATGCCTGATGGCATTTTCAAGGAGTCTTGGGCACATGCCAGCGGTGCTATGGGGGTATGTTATGAAAGCAACTTGATTTTTTTTTCCCATCATGTTAAAGCAATAAGACGCTGTGCATACAAATATGACGGTGGTCCTGCTTACACTGTCCGGCGGATCCTTGATTCGCAATGCTGTGGACATGGCACCCAGTACCTAGTCGACTGGGAAGGCTACGGCCTTGGGTTCCCGGGCGGTTCATCCTGGATCCAACTTTCATCCAGGACTACCGTCGCAGGGTATCCTCTCAGCCTGGACCGTCGAGAGACGGTCCTGGAGGGGGGGTGTACTGTCACATGCACAAGTCAGATGACGCGCAAAGGTCACAGGAAATGAGCGCATCACAAAGTATATAAACAGGAAACGGAGTTTCCTCTGATGCTCAGTCATTGAGTTCACTCTCGCCCTGCCGACTCGACTCTCCAACTCACGTGAGTACTCTCTTTTCTTGTGCATGATTGTGAACGAGGATTCCGGTGGGAATCTAACTCTAGTTAAGAGCGTTCGCAGAGCAAAGAGCGTGATTAACCAGCCCTCTCGCTTCTGTCCGCACTTGGGCTCTTCCCTCATGCTACACGGGTGAGCTTCAGCAGCTAGGTACATTCTAGTACACTCTGTCATCCATGACACATTTTTTTTAAAGACAATGAGAATGGGAAATCATAACATTACTACTACTACTACTAGTTGTATTATTACTGCTACTGCTACTAGTATTACTACTACTACTACTACTACTACTACTACTACTACTACTACCACTACTACAACTGTTACCACTACTACTACTACCTCTACTACACGACTACTACTACTACTACTACTTCTACTGATACTACTACTGATACTAATACTACTATTACTACGATTAATACTACTACTACTAATACTGCTACTACTACTATTACAATACAGTGAATAATAACTTACTAGTTCACAGTGAATAATGGTGCTATGGGGGTATGTTATGAAAACAGGTTGAATTTTTTCCCATGATGTTAAAGCAATAGGAAGCTGTGCATACACATGTGAAAAGTGAATGACATTCTTTTTAAAGACAAAAAGACAATGAGAATGGGAAATCATTACATCTTTCCATTCTGTTCCATGATGGATTTCTTGAATGAAACTCAATATCAGGATTTCTTGAATAAAACTAATATGTATGTGTGTGTGTGTGTGTGTGTGTGTGTGTGGTGGGAGGGTATGGAATCGATGTGGATATTTTTGGTTAACTGGTAATGTTCGCCCTTTCTTTTCCCTGCTTTTTTGTCTTCCTCTTGTTTTTTTGTCCATGTTGTTTACATTCTCCATGTACCCTTGTTTAAGATATGGTCTTAGCCCCGCCTTTAGCCCCACCCCATTGTTATCCTGTTCACCTGTGTCTCGTTTCTGTCTCCTCCCCATCCCAGGTGTTTATCATTTGTTTAGTTAGTATATTTAGTTAGTATAAAATCCATGTTTTCAGTCTAGTTTGGTTGGTTCTTAGTATTTTGGCTTAAAATTTTTGCTAATTTTCTCTCACATTTGTTTGCAATAAATAATAAATCCTTGTTTGCGATTATATCCTACTCCATGCTGGGTGTGGCAATCTGCTGTGCGTGTTTTAAAGGTAGATGATGAAAAAAAATGTATAAAGATGGCTTTTTTCTCTTTTCTTCACATGCATTTACTTTTACCAATTAGTGGATGTTAAAGAGTGCTAATAAGTAGATATTCACATCTTTTATTTAAGACCATTGACCCCATTCCATAAAACCGTTCAGAGTTGAGATTTTGCACTCAGATGGATTCTTTCACACTAATATTGGCATGATTGTTGTTTATTCTGATTACAGCGTGGGAATACACCGTTGAAGTTGACCGCTTTTGTACTCATCGCATTACAGGAGGCACAAACAATTTGTCGAAGTGTCAGTGTAAGTAAATGTAATCTAATGAGGATAAACACTGGGGGAAAAAAATTCCTTTACCTTCAAATCCACATGCGTGCACATGCACGATACTTTGACCTTTTATTCTTCACAGTTTATGCAGTTTATAAACACACCTAAAATCTCAAAAAGCCTTGTATATGGGTATTAGTAGCCTAGTGGGTAAAAAAAACTCGCCTATGAACCCGATGATCACAGCTGTGTCATGTCCGGGCTCCGAGGAAGGACGACACAGAAGCAGGAGTATGAACAAAACTACAAGAAGACTTTTATGAAGAATGTGAAACAAACAGTGAGTGTGAACAGAAGACAGTTCTTTAACTTAGGCTCTGATAAAGTAGTGCACATGAACAAAAGACTGAGAGAGAAGAACAGAGAGAGAGTGAGAGAGAGAGAGAGAGAGAAAGACAGAGAGAAAAAGACAGAGAAAGAGAACGACAGAGAAACAAAGAGAGAGACAGAGAGATAGAGAAATAGAGAGAGAAATAGGGAGAAAGAGAGAGACAGAAAGAGAGAGAGAGAGAAAAAGATAGAGACAGAGAGAGAGACAGGGGAGGGGGCAATGACAAGAAGCAACTACAAAAGACTTTTAAAAAAGGAGAGCTTTCCAGAAATATAATTTATGGTGGAAGAGACGTGTAAAAAACCCCAGCCAAACACAATGAAAAAAAGGGGACTACAGTGCACTAATGAAGGTAACAGAATCTTAACTAAAACATTACGGATACTCCATTTAAAATGAGCCTAAATGCAAAATATGTATTAATAATGGGAACTAGAGCAATAATAATTTTCACAAGTGTTCCATTTTTTTCAAAAGATCAGCATTTCATTACTTTAGAATTCCTTCAATGGTCCTGTCCTGGGTTTTTCCTGGAATAGAATTTTGTAAATGTAAATGTAATTAATTAATAGTTGCACAATTTCCATGAGCCAGTCTCACTTGAATGTATCATTAGTTATAACATATTCATGTGCAACTTATCATAAACATTTAAATGTGTGTGTGTGTGTGTGTGTGTGTGTGTGTGTGTGTGTGTGTGTGTGTGAAATGTTTATCATGTACTTTTATGACAGAAGGGCAAGATTACCACATTATAGGTTATGCAACTTATCTAAGATAGGTGATAGGTCATTAAATGGCATTAACAAAGTAGCCGACTTTAGTATTTAAATTTAAACAGTCCTTGGACAGTTGTCAGAAGGGGGCAAGGAAAAATAACCGATCAGACACAATGGGAAAAGGGGAACTACAATGCACATCTTTACTTAGAAAGAACAAAATTTGAACCCTAACACAATTGATCTCATATTTAACGGCAATCTGTGGTGTGGTTTTGAACCTTTTCAGGGTTATCAGAAAAGCATGGATAAGGCAACAAGCTACATTGAGCAGAACATAGGTTCTACATCAGATATTTACGCCGTGGCCATGGCGTCCTATGCTCTAGCAAACGCCAACAAAGCAAAGAATGATGTTTTGCTCAAATTTGCCTCACCAGGTAGGCCAACAAACTTAAATTATGCCATCATAACTCAAAAACTCCCCACCCTCAAATATGTTCTTATTAAGGGTGCTCAAAAGTTTCTGTAAGAAGAAACACTTAGAATGGTCAGAATATTTTTTTATCCTGGAGCAAAACTTCAAAAGCAAGTTTCTGATTATGATTCTGCATAAGCAATTTCCTGTATAAACAAACTCCTCCCCCTGTCACACACCCACCCATCAGACTCTATAACTCCTCCCCCTGTCCCACACCCACCCATCAGACTCTATAACTCCTCCCCCTGTCACACACACACCCATCAGACTCTATAGCTCCTCCCTCTGTCACACACCCACCCATCAGACTCTATAACTCCTCCCCCTGTCACACACCCACCCATCAGACTCTA
>JBBIGA010029250.1:3515-14015 GCA_037576975.1 Alestes dentex | reverse complement strand
TCTCTTTCTCTCTCTCTCTCTCTCTCTCTCTCTCTCTCTCTCTCTCTCTCTCTCTCTCTCTCTCTCTCTTTCCCTCTTTCTATCTGTCTTTGTTTCTCTCTTTTTCTTTTTTCCTTCCCTCTCATTTGATCTGCCTTTGTTTTTCTGCTTCTTTCTCTCTCTCTGTCTCTGTCTCTCTCTGAGTGTCTCTCTAACTCTGTTTCCGGTTGTACTGCTGATCATGTTCTGCTGACACTGACAGCTTTACTAAAATAAACGCTGGAGGAGAAACATTATCCTTTCACGCTTCCTTTCTTTATATGATCCATTATTCTCTGTTATCACACTTGTCATCTTCCCTGCACATGTGTATTACGGTTAAGCGCTATAGTACAATGGCGGTCTCCTCCAGTTGCTCTACAGTGGAGATGTACTGTATGTACTCCATGAACTCACCAATAGGACTCACCAATCAGCCATAACTTAAAAACACCTGTCTAATATTGTTGGTCCCTCTCCTGCCACCAGAACAGCCCTGACACATTGTGGTCTGAACTTCTGAAGCTCTGTGGTTCTGCACCAGCAGATCCTTGAGGCACCTTGAGCTCTTTGTGATGTTACTCATTTACGATGGTTTCTATCATTTACCATTTATTATGGTTCCTGAACAGTGTTTGCACTGTGGGGGGGGGGCACCATCCTGCTGAAAGAGGAAACTGCCATTAGGGAACAATGTCTCCATGAAGGACTGAACTTGGTTTGTAGTGTTTAGGTGTCGAAGTATTACATTACATTACATAACATTCATTTTGAAGACGCTTTTATCCAAAGCAAGTCCTCATGATGTACCGAGAACATGATCCAACAGACCAGGCCACATTCTTCCATCACCCCATGGTCCAGTACTGACTGATTTAAGACCAACGCAGTTTATATAAATTAGCTGTTTTCTGATTGGCTGCTCTGTCCTGTGCCTCCATAAATACTCTGAAATACTCTTTATAACTTCAGTGTTAGTGGGCAGGGCTACTGGTGATTGCTTTGAATCACCTTGTTGGTGCAAAAATACTATTTTCTGGCTGTCAAACTGTCTTATCATTGGCATATTTAGTAGATTAAAGGAAATAAATGGGAACAAATGTTTTTCTGCGACAGGCTGTGAAGTGACTAAAGATTCAAGGTTCCTAGACAAAGGTGTTCCAACCACTCAGTATTCAGCACCACCAGTATACTGATCACAGCCTGATCGTCTAGAATCATCTGCACCTGATTTTTCATTCGTTCAGGCCTTTGTTGTGCTTTAATGATTCATACGTAGGTCACTGTGTGGCTTAACAAACAAAAAATTTTCCTCTGAAACTGGTTAGGTTCAGGAAAATGAGTCTCTGAAGTCTTTCAGGATGTCTGGATTTGTGGAATAAATGAGGGGTGTTCAAATCAGATTCAGATTTCAATATGTGGGGTGTATGGCCTCGTGAAGAGATTTTAAAGGGGTTATATGTTGTTCACTTTCTTTTTTATAAGCTAGCCAGGATTGTACCCACTGCTTCAGACTAGAACACAGAGCTCTGCTGAATGTCTGATAACAGAGCTCTATTAGCAGTATGTGAACTAGCTCAGGACGACACATCTTCTCCAGAGATAACTCCAAAAGCACCTTCCACAGGTCGAGGGGAGCTTTATCTCCAATGGTATGCTAAATGAGAAGAGTGTGTTGTGGACAGAAGAAACACACACAGTGCCTTAGCATTCTCCTCTGACTTTATCTCCTCCTCCTCAGCCTCCTCAGTTCTCCACAAAGAACACAATGAACGTGAGGTTCAGGACTTATGCCCTCTCATGTTCCATAGTATAATGTTGTGTATAGTGCAGTGTACAATATAGTACATTTCAATGTACACTGTAGTATATGGTACAGTGTCACATATACAGTAGCTTAGCTTATAGTGTATTATAAAGTTTAGCATATAGTATAGGGTACCATATAATTTAGTTTAATGTTTGGTGTATTATATAATATGGTATATTGAAGCGTGACGTGAAAGTGACCGTTCTGTCATACATGAACACACCACAGCACACAGTGAGAACAGCACAAAATTCTTCCTCTGCGTTTAAGCTATTCACCTAGTGAAGCAGCAGGCAGCCAGGAACACAGCGCCCCGGGAGCAGTGGGTGGGACCTTGCTAAAGGATACCTCAGTGGTGCCACTAGTAGTCTTGGGAATTAAACCTACAACTTCCTGATGACTGGGCAAATGCCCTAACCACTAGGCTACCAGCTGCACCTTAATATGTAGTATATTTTAGTGTATAATGTAGTATATAGTTAAGTATAGTATATAGTGTAGTGTATAGTTTAGGATAAACTATAGTGTAATATATAGTGTAGTGTATAGTGTAGTATATAGTTTATTACATTGTATAGGGTACTGTATAGTTTAGTATAGTATATAGTGAATGGAAGCATAGTATATAGTGAACAGAAGTATATAGTATAGTTTAGTGTATTACATAGTGTCATATGTCTTATATAGTGAAGTATGCAGCTTAGTGTGTAGTTGTACCATACAGTTTAGTGAAGTATATAGTGTAGCAGGGCCGTTCTTAGGCATACGCGAACTACACATCCGCGTAGGGCCCCAACCATGAGGGGGGCCCTGGCGCAGAATCCCGTCAGTAGCCGGCCCCCCGGACTGACCGTGAGGGGGGCCCCGGACCGACCGCGAGTGGGGCCCCAGCGGGGAATTCCGTGAGCACCACAACCAACCGCCCCCCCCCCCCCAGACTGACCATGAGAGGGCCCCCAGTGCGAAATCCCGTCAAAGCCCCCCTGGACCGAAAGCGAGTAGGGCCCCGGCCCAGATCGCGTACCACACCCACCCCCGGGAACACGTAGGGCCCCCAAGCTTCTAGGAACGGCCCTGTAGTGTAGTGTAGTATACAGTGTGGTAAATAATGTAGCATGTAAGGTTGTAAATACCAGGAATCTGATATTTTTAACTTATAGTTCTCTCATTGAACACCCCTCTTTCTTTCTCTCTCTCTCTCTCTTTCTCTCTTCCTCTCCTTGCACGCTGTTGTGCTACTTGCGGTCCAAGAGCAGCATCAATTAAACATCAAAACATTCATCTTTCATTAAGTGGTTTAAAATAAAACACACAGCCAGGGGATGAGCAGAACACCCCCCCCCCCCAACCCATATACGCACACACACGAGAGAGTGCTCTGTGTGTCTCATCAGATCTTTTCTCTGAAATCCTGCTACATTCCTGATAATCCCTCCATCCTCAGGACGAGCTCCACAGATTAGGACATCGTTTCTATTTTATAATCCAGTCGTTCTGTAGAAAAATAATAATCATAATAATAATCATAACTCATAAATGATGCTGGAGAGGGTCATACATTTTATCAGAGGGACCTTCACTCACATTAAATATCACAGAATATAAAGTCTTTTTAGTGAGGAGACAAACCCTGCAGAGAAAGACTATTTTAATCTGTTCATCAGACCAATGCTCCTCTCCCTGCTTTACACAGTGCTGTTCTGCCCCCAGTGGTCAATATCGTGAACTGCAGGGTTCTGGCTGCTACCTTTAAAAGGCATTACGGCAAATTAACATTACGTATTGTCATGTTGTGTGATGTCCTGTAGCACTGTACTGTGTCCCTTCCAGCCTCTCAGTCTCAATTAGGCCAGAGTGTTCCTAATATACAACACTGAGCAAAAGTCTTGAGCACACCTCATTGCTTTGTATTTTGCTTTAATCACCTTATTGGTGCAAAAGTACAATTTTCTACCTGTCAAACTGTCTTCTCTTTGACATACTGAGTAGATTAAATGAAACAATGGCAACAAATGTTTCACTGGGCAGACTGCAGTGTAAAAAGATACAAGGTGCCCAGATAAAAGTGTTAGATGTGCTTAAGTTAGATGTGCTTTGTTCTGCTTGAATGATTAATACTTAGGTCACTGTGTGGCTTAACAATCCAAAAACACTCCTCTGAAACTGGTCAGGTTCAGGTATTGGACTGAAAATGAGAGTCTTCGAAAGTCCTTCGGGAAGCCTGGAGAACTGTTCCTCAGGACTACATTAAAAGTACAAGAAAGTCTGTATCTTTGGAAGCAAAATATGAAGCAAAACATACAGCCCTGTAAGTGTCCAGATGTTAAGCGCCTGGCCGGAGTCACTGGAGTCGCTAATTATTTGCTGTTTGTTTCTGAATTACTACATTTAGGAGAAACAAAGAACTACTGTGTCTGTTTATTGCTTTTCTTTTTCATTTCTGCTTTATCGGCAGAGGAACTTGGCTCACAATCACAGGCACGTGTCTCTTTAAGAGCTCGGAAAAAAGATGTGTGTGTCCATTGGATGAGGAAAAGAAGCCACCAGTAGACGTCTGCAGCTTGTATTTGGATTTTGCGATGGTAAGCAGTGATATTTCTGCTTTTCACTTCCTGTTTTTTTTTAATTCATGCCTGCTTTTGTGCTTCTGATGTAGTTCTCACTGCAGTGGACAGCTGACACTTTTTCTCGTCCCTGGACTGTTAAATTGTCCATCACTTCATTTTCATTTTCAGACTTTAATTTCAAGTCCAGTCCCTGAACCTGACCAGTTTCAGAAGAATGTTTTTTGTTTGTTAAGCCACACGGTGTGTGTTGTATTGAATCGTTCAAGCAGAATAGTCCTGAAGTCAGTGAAGTCCTGAACCAGTGAAGAAACAGGTGCAGATGATTCTAGATGATCAGGCGATGAGAGTTAGAAAGAGTTGGAGAGAGACGGAGACAGTTGGTCCAGTACATTTTTTCCATTCAGATTTCATCCTAAAGATGCAATACTGGGCAAAAGTCTTGAGCCACAGCTCAGTTCTTCATATTTTGCTTCCATTGATCCAGACTTTCTTGTACTTTTAATGTAGTCTTGAGGAACAGTTCTCCAGGCTTCCTGAAGGACTTTCAAAGACTCTCACTCTCATCAAATGATCAGGTGGTGATCAGTATACTGGTGGTGCTGAATGCTGAGTGGTTGGAACATCTTTATCTAGACACCTTGTATCTTCAGGCACTTTACAGTAAAACATTTATTCCCATTTATTTTGTTCGATTCACTCAGTATACCAAAGATAAGACAGCTTGACAGGTCTTAAACAGTATTTTTGCATCAATATGGTTATTTAAAGAACCTCAAGACTTTTGCACAGTACTGTATAATCTGAATTCTATTCAGAATGGACTATAATCATCCATTATAACCACCAGCTTTCAAAAACCCACATCTAAACCTGATGCTGAATCAGCAGGTTTCCCGGATGATGAGTCTTGGATAAAGACTACAGCGCCCATGAAGCTCTGCTGGTCACATGGCGGTCACATGTTAATGTTGCTGGATCAGCAGCAGCCCGGTGTGAGGATGGTCACTCGTTCAGTGGAAACAAAAGGTTTAAATCCAAATTCTGGACCGTGTTTTCCTGCTGTTTGGCTCTTTGTTTCTGTGCTAAACCAGAGAGGAAAACGCTGAACAGGTCAGTGAGTTGTTTTTGGTGTTAAAGTGTAAGCAGGGGCAGACCGTGGGGCCTGTTGATCTATTACGGGGTTATTATTGTTATTATTATTATTGTTGTTGTTGGCTGCGGTACTGTTGAATTTTGAGCCTCAGACACCCTGCTGTTTTACTGATCAGCTTTTATAGAAACGACCAAACATTATAAGCTGTTTTTATGAAAGGAACCAGACGCAGAGCTAGGTGTTTGGGTCATTTAGACCCTAAATTACAGTCCTAACATTGATTCACTATTAAAATACCAGGTATGGTTAGAAACCATGTTTAAAAACCTCTTAACCTTTTTATATCCTTAACCTCTTTATCCTGATAATGGGTGCTGGCTGGTCTTCAAGACTACTAGCTGGGCGTCTCTCTCCTGTTGTTGTAGAAGTTGTTGTTTTTTCACGATTTACATCCACATTTCTGTGCCTTCTGTGGCTTTAAAATGACACTGGACCAAGGTCAACTCGGGTATTAGCATCCAGTGTGTTTATATGTTTATTTTTCGGCGTTTTTCAACGAGCACAAGCACAGATAGAGCTGAGTAAGCGTCGCCAGAAGTGACACTTCCCCCGATGCATTAAAAACCGGTTACACCACAACTAGATAAGGGGAGTTTCACGCTAAGGTGCTGTGAACAGATAATTATACAAATTGTTAGACCTTATAAAATCACTATTTACGTGCATTTATTGTGATCAGACGTTTTTGTAGCTTGTGATGAGATCGCGATTCATCAGAACGCCCAGTAACTCAGCTGGAACTGTGATTGGTCACCCTGTCAGAAACACTGTGATTGGTTAGAGGCTCATTTACATACTGTAGTTTTTTGCTAATCGGTTTTGCAGCGACAGATATCGCGATAACAATTAGCAGACGATGTAGTTTGCAACCCTAGTTAAATTGAATCAAAAGTTTATCAAATACTATATAATTGCATGGCTATCTTAAAAAAAGGTTCCTTTGTGGATGCAGTAACTTGCCCAACTTTCCTGCAGTTTGTGTCTAAACTACTTTTTCTGTTGCCATTTTCTCTCACAGGCTCCTGCACTGACCTTTGACCGCAGTCTGGCACTCACAGCATGATGGACAGTGTGAAAGTCCAGCTGTAGGGGAGTGTATGTGTTTGTCATGTGACAGCTCCCTCCATGTAAAAATGTCCTGAGTGGCACCTTTATTTGACCCAACTGACCCCTGAGTCGTGACTCCTGAGCTGGTTTGTCATTATTGTGTGTAAAGTCTGGGAGGAAGGAATGTCCCGGGTGGATTTGGCCGTGAACAGTGAGGTGGGCGATTGGGGGTACAGTGATGATGCCGGTGAGAGGGCGTGGCTATTACAGAGCCCCAGCGTGGACTCTGTTCAGCCTTCCAGCCAATCAGAGCAGCGCAGGGGTGGGACCTCAGCGTTTGGTGCCGTGTTCATAGTAGTGAATGCTGCCTTGGGGGCGGGGCTTCTGAATTTCCCCGCGGCGTTCAGCATGGCTGGAGGAGTGACGGCCGGAGTGGTGCTGCAGATGGTGAGACAAACATAAACACACACATTCCTTGAAGCACTTGGCTTAGGAAAGGTTCTTAAAACGCTGATTAATTAGATCAGGTGTGTTATTGCAGTGCTGTGCTGTGAAGAACTGCAGAAGAACACTAGTGACTCAAACATCTTATCTCGTATGTTACAGCTGACTATAACCTCTTTGCTTTTTGCAGTGTATGTTGATCTTCATCATCACAGGCTTGGTGATCCTGGCTTACTGCTCTCAGGTAAGGTGCTGCAGCATACACACACTTCACTCTGACAAACACACACACACACACACACACAAAACTTACCGCCTCGTTCCTTGTCCATCCTTCAGGTTAGCAATGAGGGTACATATCAAGAGGTGGTGCGGGCTGTGTGTGGAAAGGTTCTGGGCGTTATATGTGAGATTGCCATTGCCGTCTACACCTTTGGCACCTGCATAGCCTTCCTCATCATCATCGGAGACCAACTAGACAAGTGTGAGTTTCTTAACATGTGTACACACACACACACACCCTCACAGCTCCAGACTCCTCGTTCTATTCTAAGTCAGTTGTTTTTGACTGGCGGTTGTGTTCTTTTCCGTATTTTTTGTTTTTACTAAATTCAGTCTTTCCTTAAAAGACTTTTACTTAACGTGGTCCATCTCACAGTAAAGACTGTCTGATAAGGGACTGTAGTCCTTTCTGGGGGCGACTATGAGTCGTGTGTGGGCTGAGATTTTTTAGGGTGGGGAGCAAACTGAGTTTAAAAACGTTTCATGCCTAATTCCAATGCCTTATGAAGACTTGGCTCAAATGTAGGGGGCGCAGTCCAACAGTTGACAAGCCTGTTGAGTAACATAATTTACTATGGCTGAAAAGTCTCCGCAGGAAATTGTGGTGAGGGATTGGTGATGGGTGAAAAATGAAAATGAGGCCCATTGCAAGAATTAAATGTTCTGAGGTGGGGTTTTTTTGTTTGTTTTTTTCTTTCTGTGTATAGTGATTCTAGCGATGGCCCACGAGTCCGAGGCAGCGGTGGGCTCTCATTGGTTCATGGACCGCAGGTTCACCATTACCGTCACCGCCGTGCTCATCATACTGCCACTGTCGATCCCCAAAGAAATCGGCTTCCAGAAATACGCCAGGTTCGGCCACCCCATGTTTAGCTCATACACACACGCACACAGCCACTGTTTCAATTATTTTACATTTCACATCCTTTGGCTCTGATTTCATTTAGGTGACTAAAAGTAATTCTTGAACTGAAAAGATTCACAAGTAATATGAGTGACCATATGAATGATATGAACATCCAAAGCATTATAGAGATCTTTATGATGTTATTGCCTCCTACAGTTCCTGTAGTGTAATACATTGTGTCAGAATGGCCGTGCGTACCGTGCGTAATGGCCGATCATACTGACATTATAAAATGCTCTAATGGGTTACATTACATTATATGCTTTATATAGTTCTATCGCCCTGTAATGTATCACAGTCTTTCAGAACAGTTATGTGGATCATATGAACAGTATAGAGCAGTTTTTAAATGACCTGATAGAAGCCATGCCGCCACCTGAAGTTCCTGTAGTGTATTATAGTCTGTCAGAATGAACGAGTGAACATAATGGAATGTATTATTTTTATGTAAATAACCTGCTGCCTTAATAATGTAATAATAAAAACATCAAGTAATACATAACTGTATTAGAGACCTATCATGACTTATCAACTTTTTTGACTAATCAGTGCAGCCTAGTTATGTAATATATGAAATATGTATCTCAATGTGATATGTAGTTTTATGTTTTAACTAATGTACTCAGTTCTAGCGTATTGCTTCTACTGCCCGTGGTTCCTTTTTAAATATTCAGTATAATTTGATCACTTCCAGCATGCTGAGTGTTGTCGGCACCTGGTACGTGACGATCATCATCATCATTAAGTACATCTGGCCGGACAAAGACATTTCTCCTGGAAACGTGCCCACCAGGTTTGAGCTGCGTTCTGTCATTTCTGCAGTTGTACAGCATGTGTGACTTTTCAGCAGTGATGGAAATAAATATTATAATGACTTTTTCAGCAAGTTTAATCAGCGTTTTTTTTTTTTTGTTTGTTTGTTTGTTTGTTTGTTTTTTAGTCCCGCATCATGGACTGATGTTTTCAATGCCATGCCCACGATCTGCTTTGGGTTCCAGGTGTGTATTTGTGTGTGTATTTGTGTGTGTCTGCATGTGTTTTTGATGACAGTACGCACATGGGAGGTAATTAACTTGGACTGGTACTGTGATGCAAAAATTGCATTAATTGAGTCTTTTAGGCTTGGAAATATCTTACCTCACAATTATTTTGGATTATTTTGGAAAAATAGTACTGGAAGAAGTATTGTTAATTGTGTTATAAACTATTATTTCAGAAAGGTATTAACAGTGATGACTGTTCTGAAAGTGATTGTTAATAAAAATGGCTTGTTAATAATGATTGTGTTAATACTCATTAATAATAATAATCATAATTGTTGGTTGTAGTAGTACTACAACTTTTTTATTGTAGTATTAATTATACTTAGTCATGTATTATTCAATAATAATAACAGCCATAATTTTATTACTATTATTATTATCATTAGAATAGTAACAGTAACAATTTTTGTTGGTATTATTGTTATTGTTATTATTACAGTAGTGGATTAATAATATAATAATATCCTAGGAATTTTCTCTCTCTGTCTCTCTCTCTGCTTCTCTCTCTCTCTCAGTGTCATGTCAGCAGTGTTCCTGTGTTTAACAGCATGAAGAGAGCTGAGATTCGGCCGTGGGGGGGTGTGGTCACCGTTAGCATGATCATCTGTCTCTTTGTCTACACGGGCACAGGTGTGTGTGAGTGTGGGAGAGAGAGAGAGACTGTTTTCTGGGGCTCTCAATCAATTAAAGTTATTAATTACAGTTCATCTCAGTAGTTTGTGCTGTCTTTGTCTCTGCAGGTGTGTGTGGTTTCCTGTCATTCGGCTCAGATGTCAGTCAGGATGTCCTGATGTCGTATCCATCCAATGATGTTGCTGTGGCAATCGCCAGAGCCTTTATCATCCTCTGCGTGGTCACCTCCTATCCCATACTGCACTTCTGCGGCAGGTGAGTCCGTGGGTCTATAAACAGAACCAAGCGTACTCAAATGATTATAGTTGTAGTTCAGAACAGTATATGGATGGATTTGTACATTTTTTATGTGATGGATAATTAAATTCTGGACCATCTGGCAGGAATTTCTAGGATTTTTCCTCAATTGAACAGTTTGTCTGTCTGCCTGCTTGTCTGTCTGCCTCTGTCTACTGTATCTTTCTGTCTGTCTGTTTCTGTCTACTGTATCTGTCTGTCTGTCTGTTTCTGTCTACTGTATCTGTCTACTGTGTCTGTCTGTCTGTCTGTTTCTGTCTACTGTGTCTGTCTGTCTGTTTCTGTCTACTGTGTCTGTC
>JBBIGA010029239.1:0-14015 GCA_037576975.1 Alestes dentex | reverse complement strand
TATACACACACACTCACCACCTGTTCCAGGTCCTGCAGACGCGCATACACACGCACAGCTCCCCGTGCTGCAGGTGACTAAACACGCCCATCCACTCTTCCCTGCCAATCATGTGGCTCCGCCCATCATTCAGCATGAGGCGGTCCGGAGGAGGGGTAATTGGCAGTGGCCTGATGACATGCCGCTCTGCCTGCGCACACCTGGGCAGGAACTGGGTGGTGGCTGGGGGTGGAGTCTTGCCCATCGGAGGCTCATCCTTCACCAGCTCCTCTCTGGGTCCCAGCCAGTCGCCTAGGCAACCACTTCCATCCTGATGGCGTGGCAGCGATGCTCCGTTCTGATCAGCCCGTCTTCCCTCCTGCCTCAGCCGTTTGCTCCTGGGTTTTGACTGGCTCTTCACCTGTCTGTCACCACCCGCCGCTCCACGTGACTGGCTGCTACTGCGCGAGGCTGACGCCCTGTTCGGTGTTGACTCTTTTCCTCCAGCTTTAACTTCTTCTCCATCCTCCACTTTCGGCTGGCTGGTGTTTCTCCCCTCACCTCCATCACTCCTCTCCTCCTTCTCTTGCTCCACCTCCTCCTGCTTCTCCTCCTTGCTCTCTCTCTTCACACTGGACAGAAGTTCTGGGATCTGAGCGTCCGAGAGCTTCTTCTGAGGGACAGACAACAGTGACTGGTCCTCACACACCAAAGCAGTGAACATTATCTACTAAACAGAGTGTGTGTGTGTGTGTGTGTGTGTGTGTTTCTGTATGTGTGTGTGTGTGTGTGTGTGTGTGTGTGCATGAGAGTGTGTGTGAGCACTGGAGTGAATGAATCAGTCAGCAGACCTTCTTCCTGCTGGGCTCCGGCTCCGAGTCCTTACAGCACCTCCTCTTCTTCTGCACAGGCTCCTCCTCCTCCTCCACTTTGGGATTCAGCACAGGCTCCGCCCCCACCGAGGGGAGGGGTTTCTCAGAGGCATCGGCAGGCTTGCTGATTGGCGTGTCTTCTGTCTCAGTTTTCTGGTTCGCGACGGGCGGGTGGGTTGGCGTATCGGAAGATGTTTCCGAGGCTTTGTTTGCATCCCGTTTGTCGGTGGGCTGGGCAGGGTCAGCGGGGGGGCACGGCTTCAGCAGGGAGCTCGGCAGGGTGGGGGCGAATTTAAATCCGGGACCCCTCTTGTGCTTCATGGTCAGAAAGAGGGAAACACTGTCAGTAGAGACAACACTGAAAAAATCATGTACAGGTGTGTGTGAGTTTGTGCATCCTAGTCAAATGACACATGGGGTTTTTGAGTAAAAGAAAGACACACACCATACAGTTGTCAGGTCTGGGTTTAGTTACGGTGGGTGGCCACTAGAAGCCACCCTTGTTTAAGTTGGGGTTTTTTGTTGTTTGTGTTCAGGAGACTTTTATTTTGAATTTGGGTGATGGTTGTGTCCTTTGTTATTGTCAGCTGTTTTGTGTTTTGAGTTTAATGATTGTGTATACTGATTGGTTGATGTTTGAGTCTCTAGAGTATTTAAGTTCCAAGAGGTTATGTTTTAGTTGTCGGTCAACCCATATCTTTGTTTGAGTGAATCCCATCTCCTCGCGTGAGTTCATCCCATCTCTTTGCTTTGAGTTAATCCTGTCTCTGTTCGTTATAGAAACTATAGTCTAAAGTCTGGCTCTCAAGCCAGTTTTTGTTTTGTTTATGTTTCAAAAGATGGAACATTTTGACTATGACTGCTGCGTGTGTGCCTGCCTAAAGTGCTTGGAGACAGGGAGGACCCATGACAACAGTATAACTTAAAAACCTTTAAAAATGACCAGAGCGTGTCGTTTGGCCAGGGGTGCACTGACCTTCGCACACAACCCTCAAACAAATTTGATCAATGAGTTTCATTTTAATTTATTTGACATTTCTAATATGATCATTGCAGGTTTTTAGTGTTGAGTTACAGTGTGTTTTAGTGAAAAAGTAATCTGTGAGGCTCTGGGGTCAGTGCTGTGAACAGCGTTGGGGTCAGTGCTTACTTTCCCAGCTTTCCCAGCTTGGCTGCATTTGGGACACTCCCAGCAGTTTGGCAAGTCCTCATTCACTGCCCCGCCCACTTCCTGTCCAACACACGACACAGAGAAACACAAAATCACTCACAGCCACAAACATTCATCCACTACAATGTCCATAACCTCCTCAAACCGCAAGGATTTGCTCTTTAATTCCACACCTAAACAGCAGCGATCTGCTCTTTAATTAATGCAGCTCTGAAACAGCAGGAATTTCCTCTTTAATCCAGACCTTAAATGGCAGGGGGCTGCTCTTTAATCCAGCCCTTAAACAACAGGGATTTCCTCTTTAATCGAGACCTTAAACTGCAGGGATCTGCTCTTTAAACCACTCCGGCTGGATTAAAGAGTAGATACCTGTTGTTTCACAGCTTGATTAAAGAGCAGATGCCTGTTGTTTAAAGGCTGGATTAAAGAGCAGATCCCATCACTCACACTGCAGACAGAGGTCAGTGACCTGACCTTGAGACACGCTGGGTGAGTGATCTCATTGCAGATGGAGCACTCCATCAGCATCAGTCGAAACCTCTCCTCCTCCTCTTCCACCGTGTCCTCCTTCCCTGCCTCCCCACACAAACCACACACTGCTGTGTGTGGCAGCACAGGCTGTACAAAACACAAACACAGAATAATGTAAGTGTTGCAGGTAAAAAAAGTCACATTTACTATTAATAGATTATCAATTATTTATTACAGTTTAGTTTTTAAACAGGCAAGTTTTAGGCCTGAGCTCTCGTGTGTGATTGTCTCGAACTTCGGCTGATCTGGGCTGTGAGGAACTTTAAAGGGCCCATATGCAAAACTGAATTGTCCTGATTATCCTACCTAAACACAGTGAAAGTTTAAAAACGTAACATTCACTCCCCAGTTCACAAGTCCTCACCCATTCATCATATTGCTCCGCCCATTAGCTATGAAGTATGCGTGTGTGTAGGGCATTAACGACTTCAGATTTTTTCTAGTTGACTTATCCGTCAACATAGTCGAAGTCGAGTCGACTAGTCGTTTGATTACGTCATCACACACGCAGCAGAGGAACACAGGTGTCCAACATTAACAGACAACATGACAATTAAACATAACAAAACAAAGGCAAATGTCTTGAATTTCTGGTAAATTTGAGTGTACAACAGAAAGTGGGAACAGTTTAAGCCGCGGCACCACTCCGCATCCTCTGTACTTTAACACCGACTTGCAGGTTGTGCAGGTCTCCGTGCTGTTTGTGTGACTAGAGTGAAGGATCTCCACACATGTGATGTGTGTCTGTCTCCTCTCCTGCCGTGTCTCTCGTCTTGTTGTGGTCTTGTGTTAATATGCCACTCGCGCCAACGGTACTGCCCTTTTTACGAAGGGACTATTATAACTGGTTAAGTCAAGGAATGCGTGTCAGCGTCAGCCAATCAGAGGCAGCGATTGCATTGTGTACACAAGCGCGCGCACAGAGAGAGGAAAAAAACACACGACTAGTCAACTTCTCTCACAGGGCGTCGACTTGTGCCTCTGAAGTCGACTAGTCGACTTTTGTGTTAATGCCCTACGTGTGTGTGTGTGTGTGTGTGTGTGTGTGTGTGTGTGTGTGTGTGTGTGTGTGTGTGTGAACTCACAGCAATACACTGTCTCAGGATGCAGGTCTGCTTCATCCGTCCTGGCCCACCGAACTTCCTCATGTCTTTACAGAAGTGACACTCTCCACACTCCGACCGCTCACATGCCGCACACCGCCTGCACCTCGTCCGCCTGCGCCGCGCCGCAGCCCGTCCTCCACATACACTTGCCACTCCACATACACGCGCACGGGGCCGGGCTGGAGTCCTTGGCTGTGCACACACACACACAGACACACACAGAGATACCCAGAAGGTCAGTCAGAGCAGCATTACTAGAACGTTCTGTTTGGATGGGAGGAGCAGGAGGAACCAAATAAACCAAAAGATCAGAACCACAGCTGATCCAGGTTCACATTGATGGAGCATCATCAGCCCTGATCCAGATCTGATCCTCTACAGCAGAACTCTGATTACACGTGGGCAATAATAACTAGATATGATTGCGTGGTTGCTATAATTGGTTTTATGTAAAAAAAATAAAAAAAAAAGGAATTAAAAAAACATTCTGCTCACAGCAGGGTATCAAACTGGTACCTCTTCTGGCTCTCTTCATTCAACGCCACATTTTTAACAGGCTGGTTACTTTTATTTAAACCACAACAAAGAGTGACACTTTTTTTTTTAAATAACTGACCTCAGCTTTAGTGTCTTGAAGTCCGTTTATGAGTCTGCTGTGCACTTAGTGACTTGTTGCTCTCCATTTGTCACTTTGCAGCCGCCATAGTTGTCATGTCACGATACTCACTCAGAGACTTTCTCTCCCATATACACTGTCGAGGCAACTTTTGAATTTTGCCAAAATTCAATATGGGGTCAGATGAGAAGCTGTGTCTTTTTATGCTATTAAACCATACAGTAAATCCCTGCTTTTCGCGGGGGTTACGTTCCAAGAGCACCCGCGTATAGTGAAAATGAAATGCCTATTTTCATAGTGTAAACCCTAAATATGCCCCCAAATATGCTCCTTTCATTTTAAACTCATTAGCCTTAAAGAAAATGTAAAGGTAAACCCGTATTTGTACTGTACAGTTTACACTGAACTCCTGCAGTGCTAGAATGTAAATACCAACGTTACCCCTGTATAGACTGTACTGTAATTAATGCATGGGCATTTTCTTTAGTATGTGCTGTAGTTTTCTTTGGTATAAGCAGGATAAATACAGTAATACATGAATCGAATTTACAGTAATAAAAATACAGGGCTTTAAGAAGAACACGCGAGACGCTCAACGGGGGAAATTCTGGACTGCAGCGCCACAGGGCAGCAGCAAGGAGAAATAGATAACATTCTCTGATTGGCTACTTTCAAACCTCCTGCCTCTGAGTACAGCTGACTGTGACGTTTGGGCGCACGAAGCCTGGACGTCACAGCCAGCTATACTCAGAGGCGGGAGGTTCTAAAATCCGCAATGGACTGAAACCGCTACAGCTAGTCCTGCGTGACAGTGGGGGGTTACTGTAATAAAAAGAAAACAGTAGTGAAGAACTCCATCACACTTCTATAAAAACGTTAATAATGTATCCAGGACAAAAAGGGGGTTAGCATGGGCACTCTGTCCAATCTGCAGATACGCAGCCCCATACACACCACTGGGCGCTGTGTGTTCTGACCCATTTCTATCAGAGCAGCATGATCTTCTTCAGCAGTTTGTTCTACAGCAGATCTTCTGTGGTATCAGAGCAGACAGGCTAGTCTTCACTCTCCAAGACCATCAGTCAACCTTGGGCACCCTGTTGCCAGTTCTCAGTCCTTGGAGCACTTTTGGTAGGTTCTGACTGTATACTGGGAACCCCCTGACGTGTTGGAGATGTTCAGTCCTCCAGACTTCACATTTTGGTTCTTCTCAAAATGCCTCAGGTCCTTTCACCCATTTTCTGCTTCCAACATCAACTAGTAACCAGATCTTCAGTGTTCTTCATCTGTCAGTTCATTAGTGTGTTTCATTTCTTTGGGTGAATAATGTAACAATGAAAGCAGGAATGATTTAACAGGTTAATTAACTGTTCTTTAAGGACCTGCATTACCTTGGTGGGTTTCTTTGGCCAGGAAACGATAGGCGTCCCTGTGATGGCCAGCTTGGGATCATCATCTGCATGCTCCTGTAAGACCACCTACTCTCTCACACACACACACACACACAAGCAGTGTTTCATTTAAAACAACGTGCATGGTGTTCATACGATCCACATGAATCAGACTGACAGACTGTAATACAGTACAGGAACTTTAGGCGGAAACTTGACATCAACACATACATTTCTAATGGAAAAACCTGCTTTAGGGTGTAATTACTCTTTAGAATGCTCAGTAATTTTCACCTCCATGGTCAGACAGACGTGAGTACCTGCACGTGCTCAAGGAGAGCCTGTGGATCTTCTATCCCGAGTGGAACACAGCGTTTCCCTGCAGGCAGCGACTGCAGCTTTTCTACCAGTGCCTGCAGACCAGACAGCTCAAACTGCGTCAGGTGAGTCCAGCCCGCCAAACCAGCACCTGCCTTAGAGTCCGGGGTGAGTGTAGGGTCCGGTGTGAGTTTAGGGTCCGGTGTAGGTTCAGGGTCCGGGGTGGGTTTTAGGTCTGATGTGAGTTCAGGGTCAGGCAAGGGTTTCGCCTCAGATGTAGATTTCAGGTCAGCTGTGGTTTTGGGGTCTGGTGTGGGTTCAGGGTCCATTACTGGTTTTAGGTCTGATGTCACAGACTCACTGCTGTCCTCTGAGTCACTGACCAGTGGTTTGAGGGGGTGTGGGGTGTTTGGGCTGTCTGGAGGATGTGTGGTGTGGACACTTGGGTTGGACAGAACCGATGGCTCCATCTCTGCCTGCGTCTCACTGGACTCATCCGTGTCGATCCTTGACTCAGAGCCTGGACTGTGAGACTGAGGTGGCTCAGAACCTGAAACAGAGAATTGAAACACTACATTACCCACAATACATCTCATACAGCTCCAGTCAACAAACCCTGGGACTGAATGACCGTTCTTTATGAAGATATTCTGATCTAAACTTTTATCAATAAACACTGATGTATACAGTTTAGTTTTTTCACCGGTCAGTCTGGCCTCATTCTGGAAGTCCTCGCTGAGGTAGGAGTGTTTGGTGAGGCACTGTACATATCTCTCCAAAACGTACCAGCACATCTCGTAGAAGAACGGGTAGCGGAACTTGGAGTGAACCTGAGAGATGGAAACAGAACCAGGATATTCAGCAGCAGGTTTTAAAGCCATAGTTCAGTCAGAACATCAAGCTGACACTTTTTTACTATTCTCTCAGTCCTACAGTGCTGTATGTCTATGTGCATCATCGTCATCACTAATCAGAGTCATCATCATTACCATCGTCATCACCATCACTAATCAGAATCATCATCACCATCGTCATGAGCACCATTACCACCATCACAATCATCATCCTCTTTATCAGCACCTTTACTATCACATCATGACCACCACCATCATCATCAGAATCACCACCATCATAAGAATCACCTATCACTATCACCACCACCATCGCAATCATCACCACCACCATTATCACCATTACCACCACCATCATCATCACAATCACCACCACCACCACCACCATCATCGCAATCATCACCACCACCATTATCACCATTACCATCATCATCATCACAATCACCACCACCACCATCGCAATCATCACCACCACCATTATCACCATTACCATCATCATCATCACAATCACCACCACCACCACTACCACCACCATTATCACCATTACCATCATCATCACAATCACCACCACCACCACCACCTCTACCACCACCATTATTACCATTACATCATCATCATCATCACAACCACCACCATTATCACCATTACCATCATCACAATTACCACCACCACCACCACCACCATCATCACAATCATCACCAGTGCCATCACCACCACCATCACAATCATCATCCTCATTATCACCACCTTTACTATCACATCATCACCACCACCATCATAATCACAATCATCACCACCACCATCATCATCAACATAATCACCACAAGCACAACAATCACCATCACCACCGTCATCATCAGAATCATTATCATTGTAATCATCATAAATGAAAGCTGGAGTCTGTTTACTTTAGTCCTGTTCTCGATGTCGTACACACTGAGCTGCATGGGGATGTTAAAGCTGTGCAGGAGATTCCCACCAAACACCAGCGCATCCTCCGGAGTGTACACAGCATGGATCCATCCTGCACAAACACAAACACATACACACCCACACACACACAGACACACAGAAAGAAAGGACCCACTTTCACACTGCAGCTCCTCTGTGGACTCCATTAGAACAGTTGTTAGATGTTCTAGGTCGGTAAGCTCTAAAGCTGCTGCAGAGTGCTATATGGTGTTATACAGTGTTAAGTGTTATATGGTGTTCTAAAGTGTTGTGAAGTGTTATACAGAGTTATACAGTATTGTATGGTGTTGTACAGTGTTATAAAGTGTTATGAGAGTTATACTGTACTGGCCTGATGGGAGGAAGAAGGCGTGGTCCTGTTTGAGAGTGGTGTACAGTGCTATAATGTGTTACACAGTGTTGTATGGTGTTGTACAGTGCTATATAATGTTACAGAGTGTTAAAAAGTGGTATGCAATGTTACAATGTGTTATTAGTGTAACATTGTGCACTGGCCTGATGGGATGAAGAAGGTGTGGCCCTGTTTGAGGGTGATTCGCTGGCAGCTCTCCACTCGATCGCCCAGAAACACATCACTCTGCTTCCCTGATAAAACCCAGTCCTCATATAGCTGCAGGTTACAGGGGGCGGGGGGGATCAGCCAGAACACCTGAGTGGGGTGAGAGAGAGAGAGAAAGACTATAAATTTATTACAGGGTGTTCAGCGCTTTTAAAAGTTCTGGTCTGGTCTGGTCTTGTGGAAAATCTAAAGACAAACAGGAGACACTAAGGACCATTTTGGTGGTCTCGAACGTCCAACAAGCCCAGACTCCTCTGACCGAGTTTACATTTTCCAGATCAAACATATTTGTTGATTTTCTGAATAAAAACACATTTGCTGTGAAATACAGTAAAATAAACCTTATTCAATCAAACGCAGCACAGGGACACAAAGCACTCACCTTCTCCCCTTTAAAAACATGATACCAAACCGAGGTCCCACCAAAGTCAATATGGAAATCAGTGTAACATCCTTTAACACTCATCAGACAATACCTGCAGAGAAAGTGAAAGGGAGAGAGAGAGAGACAGGGACAGAGCGAGAGGAGAGAGAGATACAGAGAAGAGAGAGACAGAGAGAGAGAGGCGAGAGAGATGGGGAGACAGAGAGAGATACAGAGAAGGAGAGAGGAGAGAAAGGAGGGACAGATACAGAGATGTAAAAGAGAGAGTGCGTTAATGTAAGATGTGGAACAGGCTGAAGTGCCCTGCTGGCTGTGTGGGGAGCTGCAGGCTCACCTCTGCACTTTGGGGTATTTCATCTCTGAGATCACGTTGGTGGATTCAGTTTGTTTCTGTTTCAGATGAAGCGGCCACATGTTGTCCACCCAGTCCACCAGATCCACCTGTACACACGCACACGCACACGCACACGCACACACACACACTTTACACATCTAAACATTTTAAAGCAAACAATATCATCAGTTCAGTCTGATCAAAACAAGGCAGTTGAACCAGAACTGTGTGTGCGTGTTGGTGTGTGTGTGTACCACAGCAGGTCTCTGGATGAGGTTCTCCAGTTTAGTGTGACTGAACTCCAGGCTGATGACATTGAACAGTTTCTCTCGTTCATCCTCCGGAGTCTCATAATAACGAACAAATTGAGCCATGCTCATCTCAGAGCCTTTTTGAGTGCTGACGTCCATCACATCCACCGTCCGCCGGCTTCCTGCACACACATACGCTCACACATATACAATGGTTGCCAAAGAAAAGTGATTTAGTTCAGATTTTCCACTATTTTACCATCATCAACATCCATATAAACACTCAGACACGTGGAGCTTCACTGGGGGTCGATATTGAATAAAACAGCTGGATCTGTGTTGCAGACGCCTGGTTTCATTCACCTCCACTGTAAAGAAATCAGAGTCTCTACAATGAACCATTTCACACCAAAGACACTCTGTTTATAAACACTGAGTTATGGGGGAATTTTGGAAAAGTGAGTGGAGTTCCCACTTGCCCAGTGTGAATGATTCAAGCTGTCTGGGGCACCTCTGGCCTGGGGAGGAGCTTACAGACTAACTTATTTCATATTTTCATATTTTCTCATCCTTAATTACTCTCTGTGTATGGATTAAATTGACATCTAAACAAAACTAAACAAACTGATTGCCAGATACTCACCAACCAGCCCTTTAATCTCACTCACAGTGAACTCCGGCTCAGGCATCCTGAAACAGAGCAGCACTGCAGTGAGTCTGAGACTCTGTGTGTGTGTGTGTGTGTGTGTGTGTGTGTGTGTGTGTTACCTGATTCCCAGCCCGTCTGCGGATGTGAAGACCAGCGGGACACGCAGGGCTTCTCTCTGCACATACTCGTAGGTAAAATCTGTTCACGTAAACAACAGCATCAGAACCACTGGACAGTACAGACAGAATATCAGCACTAAGATTTTACTACTACATTTTGTGACTTTCAATACATTAAAGAGCTTAAATCATCACTTTTCTGGAATTAAAAAGGCTTAAAGTCTGTAAATATGGTACATTTACTCCCCCCATTCATACCGTTTACATATGGAAAATAAAATACAAAAACAGCCCATTTTCATAAATCATAGTTTTTGTGATGTCACAAAACCAACACATTTAAATGCATCTCCTAATTTTAACCTTTAACAGTTAAAAATTATACTTTTGTTGGATTACATGAAGACACTGATTCATCAGAACACCTAGTAACTCACCTGGAGCTGTGATTGGTCACACTGTCAGAAACACTGTGATTGGTCAAAGGCTCATTTGCATATTGCAGCCATCTGTGATCTCAGTATTGCAGAGACTGATATCTTGATAATGATTAACAGATGATTTGTTGTGCAGCCCTGTTCTCTGAACAGTGAGGTCTCAGCTCTGTAACTCCCGCACACTCCTGAACCACACACACACCAGGTGTTTCTGCAGAAAGCTCCCAAACACTGTGGGGGGCTCCGCCTACCTTTCCCCTCCATGAAGTGCACCAAGCTGCTGCTGTAGCGCTCGCTCTGGAGTTTGTCCTCCAGGCTGAAGCCCCTGATGTTCGCGATGTCCTCCACGTCAGACAAATCCTCTTCTTCATCATACATCCTCCTGCAGACGGAGCGCTGCACATAAACACACACACACACACACATAACAACAAAGGTACAGTACAGGCATTAAAGGAGAACTCCACCCACTTTCCCAAAACTCTCGCATAATCCCGGTGTTTATAAACAGAGCGTATTCAGAGCGTGTTTGGTGTGAAACAGTTGATTGTAGAGACTCTGATTTCTTAACAGTACAGGTGAATGGAATCAGACGTTGCCAACACAAATCCAGCTGTTTTATTCACTATCGACCCCCAGTGAAGCTCCACTTGTCTCTGCTTATATGGATGTTGATGATAAAATAGTGGAGAATCTGAACTAAATCACTTTTCTTTGGGGACTACTTTGCCTCATGATGCCCTGAATGTATCTCTCCACCATGAATGGCTTTAATTTCTGGACCAGAATTTTCAGGTGTCAGGCGGAGCAACCATAACCATCTGAAAGAATACATTTCTGTGGGGAGCTTTTAGAGTCAAGACGACTGGTTCCATTCACCACGACTGTGAACTCGGGGCATTTCACACCAAACATTTATAAAGTGGTCCCTTATAGTCGCACATGAACACACCACAGTACACAGTGTGACATTCTTTCTCTGCATTGAATCCATTCATCAAGTGAAGCAGGGACCTGCCACCAACTAGGCATCCTGTGTGGGATGGTCCCTTGCTCAAGGGTACCTCAGTGATGCCACTAGTAGTCCTGGGCTTCAAACCCACAACCCTCTGATCTCAGAGGCAAGTCCCTAACCACTAGACCACCAGCCGCCCCAGAGTTTTGGAGGAATCCTGAGATTTGGTGGAGTTGTCCTTTGGCTCTTTATGCACGGCCATAACCCTGCAGTGGTTAATAACAATAATAGCCGCCATCATGCCATCATTACAAACATATTAGAACATGCACGCATTGGGGTTCGTGCACGTGGAGGTCAGCACGTTCCTGCTGTCCTGCAGGCCTGCTCCAGAGCGCGTGCACAGATAAGAGAAAATCACAGAAATGTAGCAGCTCGAGGTTTATGAAACTTTTGCACGAAAGTCTTGAGGACGCGCGCGTGTTAATGCATCTGTATATGGGTGTGTATGTGTATATGTGTGTATGTGAGTGACTGTGAGTGTATTTGTGTGTGTGTGTGTGTGTGTGTGTGTGTATCTCTGCAGATTCTGTTCTTGTTTGTTTACATCGAGTTCAGCGCGAGAGCAGGAAGCGTGAACGCGCCCCAAAACAAACCTGCACTGAAATGCACGCGCGCACACACGCATACATACATACACACACACACACATACACACACTCCGTGTCCGAGTGTGCAGTGCGCGTGGTCGGAGCTGCAGATACACACCAGCCTGCGGCCGCTCTCCTCCATCCTGCTCTTCAGCCGCGCGCGCCCATCCCGGAGCGTGTGTGTGAGTGTGAGAGAGAGTGTGTGTATGTGTGAGAGAGTGTGTGTGTGTGTGTGTGCAGAAGAGGAGAAGACCATCAACACACACTCTGAACTGCAGGAACCATCTTTCTCGCGGAGCGGCCCCGTGACGTCACGGCCGACCCAAACCAAAACATTGCGTCACGCGCTTTCGGTGTAAGGGCGTCTCGCGCTGATTTTATTTACTGCCTTCTGTAGATATTGTCCAAAGAAACATTTTGTAATTTTTATTCATGTTTTTTAAAGTTTTTTATTTTTTTAAACGTGTAAAGATATGATTTGTGTTCATTCCCCTCCCTCCCCCGGCGGCGCGCGGCGGTACTGCAGGGGGGCGTTTCTTTTTTTAATCATAAAAAACTTTATTGCAAAATTAATTAATTAATGTTTTAACACTACAAAAATTTACACACTCTCTCTCTGTCTCCCTCTCTCTCCCTCTCTCACCCTGAAGTGTCAATAATAATTCTACTAAAGTAGTAATATAATTATATCACTGATAATAAAGTATTAATAATAATAGTGCAAGTGTAGTAGTAAAAATACACACAATAGGTTAATACACAATAGCGTAAACTAGGAGACAGACAGGGCTGTGTGTATGTGTGTGTTTGTTTTGGTGTGTTACAGACTGTTCTGCAAGCACACAGCTCTCCTTCCTTTCTCCTAACCGGATTGGCAGTTTGTCAGTGTTGGGCCGTTTGTCAGTGTTGGGCAGTTTGTCATTGCTGGGCAGTTTGTCGGTGTTGGGCAGTTTGTCGGTGTTGGGCAGTTTGTCATTGCTGGGCAGTTTGTCGGTGTTGGGCAGTTTGTCATTGTTGGGCAGTTTGTCATGGTTTGGCAGCTTGTTGGTGTTGGGCAATTTGTCAGTGTTGGGCAGTTTATCGGTGTTGGGCAGTTTGTCATGGTTGGGCAGTTTATCATTGTTGGGCAGTTTGTCGGTGTTGGGCAGTTTGTCGTTGTTTGGCAGGAGGGGGAACTGAGGGTGTGTTAATTTGGATTTTAAAAAATAGTTTTCTCATATGTGACTGCATTTGTCACACTGTGTTAGGAAGTGCAGCTCTGTCTCCACCGTGTTGGTGCTGCACTGTGTGCAGACTGTATGCTCTGTAGGGAGCCAGGATTTCTGATAGCGGCCTGTCTCTGTGGCCAGAGTGTATGTACTGAATCTGTACTGTGTTACTGGAGTTCTATCTGTGAGTTTGTGTGTGTGTGTGTGTGTGTGTGTGTGTGTGTGTGTGTGTATGTGTGTATTTCTGATAGCGGCCCATCTCTGTGGCCAGAGTGTGTATACTGTGTTAATATGGTTCTGTGTTGGTATTCAGTCACTGTGCTCAGGTAATCAGCTACAGTGTACTGTGTGTGTGTGTGTGTGTGTGTGTGTGTGTGTTTGTGTGTGTGTGAGAGAGAGAGAGAGAGAGAGCGCACTGAGTCTGCACTGTGTTAATGTGGTTCTGTGATGGTGTTCTCAGGTAATCAGCTACAGTGTTTTGTCGTTTTAGGGCCAGATAGCACTGTATTTTGCTTTGTGTTTGTGCGATCCAGTAGTTTTGTGTCTGTAGTGTTACATTTTGGTGAGGCCTGATTGTTCTTGTGTCTTACTGTTCCTGATGTGCCCTCCATCTCTCTCTCTCTCTCTCTCTTTCTTTCCCTGGCTGTTAGACCATTAGTAA
>JBBIGA010029220.1:0-14016 GCA_037576975.1 Alestes dentex | reverse complement strand
CAGCTCCTGGTTTAATTTAATGAAGGACTGATGGAGTCGAACCAGGTTTCTGATGAAACTACAGTAATACTGGACTTTCACAAGGAACACTGATACACTGAACAGAACATCACTGTTTACTGTAGAATGTATTAGTGTTTATTCTTTAGTTTTATTTAGTTTAATAATTAGTATGAAAAAACAACTCACTGCTTGTCTAAACAGTTTTTAAATATTTTCACTTGTGTAGGATCACTAGTGGTTTTGGATAGTAATTAAAATGTTTATATTTATGTTTCCTTGGGTTCCCATCAACCCCAAAGGAAGGGAATCAGTAAAAACACAAACTCAATCTGTATGACAGGTTCAGTGACTGACTTCTGCCGAAAAACTCTCCTTAACCTCTGGATTACTGTTACGTTCACAGGCCATGCCATTCGAACTTTCAAAACTGGCATAAAACTCTCACTTTGAAATGTTGCCAGAACCTCAGAAAACATCAAATATATTTCCTCTCTGAAGTCTGAGAGCTTTTGTGATGTCTGCTTGATTTTGGCTCGCATACAGAAATCCATTATTGAGATTGTCGTGTTTATTTGTACTGTAAAAATGACTGAACCCAGAATATGGTCAATTTCATGATGACATCGAGACCTGTCTGACCTCTCCTAGTAAAATACATTTTTCTGGAAGAGTGAAGTTGTTTTGTGGGATTTTAAGTTCTCCCAGGTTCAAAAATTTGTGTTTCTTTCCTTTTGTTTCTTAGACCTAAAATAAAAATAAAATTGGGCATTTTTTATTGTTTATAGGCAGTTGCATGTGATGCCGTTTTCATGATACTGAGAAGCTTTTTCAGCATTCTCCTCTCAGACACCTCCTCCAGGGTCTCCAGGACAGGACCAGGACCGGACCAGGACCAGGACCAGGACCAGGACCAGGACCAGGACCAGCCTTTTTAATCAGCTTGTTCAGCCTGTTGGTGTCAGCTGCCTTCACCACACTCTCTACCACACACACACACACCACACTCTCCACCACACATACACACACACACACACACCACACACCACACTCTCTACCACACCCTCTACCCCAGTATCAGTTCACATTAGAACATTATTAAGCAATTTCCTCCAGGATCAATAACACTTTCTGATTCTGATTCATATTAAAACTCCAGTATCGATTCTTATTATAATGTTTTTTAAATTACAAAAACTTCTGTGTGACACAGGAGCACCAAACAAAACTCAGCATGCTGCCTGACACCCTGAGCATCAACACAAACCGGGGGAACGTCCACAGAAGGAGCCGTTCGGCCACATGACAATTTTCCATTTGTTGCGCTTCCAGCACGGATTCGTACGACTCCCGTTCTCAGGGTTAATTCATTCCGCAGGTGTTTTGTGAACACACCTTTCGCTCTGAATGCATTCAGATTTCTGAAGCCATCTGACTAGCTCGTCCGTCGTTCAGACAAATTGAATTAGTGCAGAGCATTTATCTATGGCTGGGAGGGCCCGAGTCGGTCTGATCAAAAGGCTGGCGCTCCATTTGGCCCATAATGCCTCATCTCACAATGTCAAATCAAATAAGCTGTTTGATAAGAGCAGCGGAGGTTTTAATTACAGTAATGATCTCATCTTGCACATCCAGCAGCGCGGCCGTATCCAAAAGCAGATTAAAACCGGCTGAAGCCTCCTCACCCAGAAGGAGCCGCTTTGCAACACGCATTCATGAAAATGAGTTAATGCAAACGTGAAATGTTTCAAGCAGCTGAGCATGAAAGGGTTGGCGTTTTAAATTCCGATAAGGCCCCACAAAGACAAGATTTTAAATATAAGGTGCTAAAAGGAGTTTGAGAGTGATGGCATAGTAGAATAGCTTTTGTTTCTTAATCATGAATCCAGGAGCTCATTATGGTTTCAAGCATTCCTTGATTTAGACACACCTGGACCAGCTCATTAATTTATCATAGACTCACAATTCCTATAACTTCATGAGCTGGATCATTAAGGGCTCCTTAACCAGAACAATGGGGGAAAAAAACAGCAGCATGAAAGTGAATCTACAAATGACTAAAATCGCGAAATGGGAACTGAAATATGTACTTAGTTAATAGCGAGTGAGGTCAACCAGTAAGTCAGCAAATGGCGAACCTAAGTAGACTCACAAGTCAGCGAGTCCAAGTGGACTCGTGAGTCGGTAAATGGCGAGTCCAGGTCGACTTGCGAGTCAGTAAATGTCAGGTCAAGGTTGACTTACGAATCCAGTCGATAATTGGTAAATGGCAGGCCCGAGTAGACTCACGAGCCAGAAAACGGTCGACTCAAGTCTGTCAGTGACGAGGGCGAGTAAACAGCGAGTACAGGTCGACTCATGAGACTGTTAACAGCGAGTCGCGATCAATGGCAAGTCTGAGTTAACGGCAAGTCTAAGGTTGACTCGCAAGCCAGTAGATGGCAGGTCCAGGTCCAGGTCCAGGTCGAGTCCTGAGGCAGTGAACAGTGAATGCAGATCAAGCCATAAGTGACTTAACGGCAAGTCCAGGGTGAGTCAGTTATTGGCAAATAGAGGTCAGTAAATGCAGAGTCCGAGTCAATTAACATGTGACTTGAATCCCTACCTCTATCAGAAAAACTAAATTGCCATTTATGAAACCCCTGGCAAAAAGTTCAATTTTCACCACTTCTGGAAGAACGATCAATGAGAGGAATAAATAAAGAGGCTGTGGGGTCATAGAAGGGAGCAGCATGTGCAGAACTTATTAAAGCTCATTTAAAATTTGCTGTGTCAAAACACACAGCAGGGGTTAGAACACAGGAAGGCAGAGAAATGACAGATAAAGTAGTGACTACAAACCAGAACACAGAACAAAAAAAGGTGAAAAACATCCAGAAAACAGAACTATGAAGATGAATCATAGTGCAGAATTGCAGATGATGTTACAAAAGTGTACAAACAACAGCAAAATATAAAGTTTGTGGTGAATATGGATTTTTCTACATTTCTCTCGATTTCTACACAAGTGGCCCATCATTAGTTAGTCATAATAATAAATACAGGCTCGTTTAACAAAGACAAGATGTTTACAGTGTCATTGTTATCAAAAAACATGGTGGCACAACAAATAAAAATATTGCAAAAGAAAAAAAAAAAGTAATGCAAAAGGAATGGCTCCAATTCATTTTAACAGCAGTCCAATTTTATTCTTCACAGTTTCTTTATTATTCTTTTGTCTCACTTAATGCGTCTGGAACCATAGCATGTACCCAGGCAACATATATACAAAACAGGCAGCAGCGCAAGGTGTGCCATTACTTTTGTTGCCGTTGTGAATTAGTGTTTGCCACCACCTAGCAACACCACATTGTAAACCATAGCAACCACCTAGAAACTCCCTAGCAAGCACCTCCTAAACCACAGCAACTGCCTAGAAACTACTTAGCACCTAGCAACACCATAGCATCCACTTTGTATACCATAGTAACCACCTAAAATCTTCCTAGCAACCACCTCCTAAACCAATTCATGTTGGTCAGGAACACCAGCACAGGCTGTTTTATTAGGAACACCTGCTCATACTGGGCATGCGCAGCAGGCACATCTCAAAATTTGAGATTTTCTCTGTATTTTTTTATGTTTTATGCATTTCACCCAGAACAGGAAATAAGACTCTGGCATCTCACTGGAGTCTCCATGGCAGTGAATAAAAGTTCATTTCCAAAAAGGGAAGAGTGCAACGAATACAGTGATTGCTATGGATGACCAACATAACACCAATTCCACGTTGCAAATCGAGCAGAAATGAATCCAGACAATGTTTATCGCTTACTCAATCACGAGTTTTAGGCATAGAGTTCAGTTTACAGCAGTAAAGAAACGTAACCTACCTTCAACTTTGGTAGAGGTTCTCAGTAGCTTGTTTCCCTCTTGATGGTTCATGCAAATTTGAGGCCTCTTCCAAAGGCCTTGCTCTGTCACTTCTTGTGCCCATGGTCTGTAGAACCTTCTTTCACAGAAACAACATCATGGCACGTATCTTCCAGCCCTCCAGGAGATCTACTGGCAGAACTGAACCCAATTACTCCTGATACCCCTGAATCTAATGAGGCCTTAGTTTCCCTTAACTGGAGAGGGAATGTTCAGTGTTATTCTTACTGGACTATTTAAGAATCATCTCTGTACTTAAAATGCTTTCAGGAAAACCAGTCCAGTCCCTGCGGAAGGTCTTGATTAGTTGAATCAGGAGTGTTAAATCAAGGTTCTTCTTCTGCCTCTTCTTGGAATAGAATCTCTGAGAAGTTTTATCGCCACCTAGAGGAAGGAATCTCCAGCTGTGTAACAGTAACAGTACTATTCTAACATCTATTAGCTCTACATGACTTACTCTACTGCGCTCACTCAGAGCTGCCAGTCTTCCTGCCAAATTGGACAAAAAGTCACAGGATGAGTTTCGGTAGGGCTTCTTTCAAATTTTGACCATAGTGGCCAGAAAGGCTTGAGCGCACAGTGTGGAAAATCAAAATGATGGCTCAGTTAATGGTGAGTGGTTTTGAATGGCTGACAGCTTAAGGTCAGACTGGCAGGTCGCAGAAGACCACAGTTAGGAAAGCAAAAGAACTGGACCTCTTGATCTCACTCCATTTGTTGTTTTACGTCCACATGCTTGTGATTTTACATTTGAATTTGGTAAACAATTATCCCCAGTCCATCATTTCACAAAAGAGCAAAAGAGTTACATTTAATTTTTCATGAATCCATTGATATTTTACATTTTATTTATATATTTACTCACGAATTTGCTTCTTTTATAGGAATGTCTTAACTATTTCATTTTACACCTTAGTTTTAATAATATATTCAAGTCAAGTAGGTTTATTGTCATTTTAGCCTTGTACACATTAAACAGTGAAATGAAACAACGTTCCTCCAGGTCTATGTTGCAGCACAAAGAACAAAAACAGAAACACCACAAGACTGCATAAGTGCAGTCAAAAAATAGTGCAGGACAAAATATACACAGATTAAAAAGAGATGAAGAACGAGAGAGCAACAAATACACACAAGCAATGAAACAACAGAACAAGATGACATTTAGTGTAGTCGACGTTTTATTGATGTTTCCTTCATGGTCGCCTCCCACCATGAAGTTCCTGGGTTCAGTTGCTGGCTGGATGAGAGTCCTGTCTGTGTGTAGTCTGCACGTTCTCCCTGTATCTGTGTGGGTTCTCCAGATTTCTCCCACAGTCCAAAGACATTTCTGTCCAGTTAAAGTTAAACTGGCCCTCAGTGTTACTGTGTTTTTGCCGTGTGATGGACTGGGGACCCGTCCAGGGTGTTTCTCTATCTTTTAACCCATGAGTGCAAGGACAGACCCCAGAAACCCTGGTTAGTATACTCAGTTTAGACGAAGGATGGATTTCAGATTTGATTCGTTTTCACTGTGCTACCCTTATTGTTTTCTGTTTCAAACATATATTTCACAACGAAGACATCCTAAAATTCCCACTTATTGTATAGAAATGATTCTGATAACCATCTGTCAGAAATATAGAATAGATAAGTTAGTTCTTAATTTGTTCTTAATTTATTCTTAATTTATATTAGTTGTGTTTTTCCTTTTTTTGTGTGTCTTTGTGTATCTTGTGCTATTTATGTATACCTGACTGTGAGACAAGTTTCCCTTTGGGACAATAAAGTTAACTGAACTGAACTGAACTGAACTGTGGAGAAAGTAATTACATTGGTGATGGCGCTGCCATAGACTGAAGTAAGGGTGCATACTGTGCACCGTTTGATCACCAAAATGAGAAACCGGACATCCTACAGCCTCACAGCCCTCACATGCATGTAAAGTGGGCTTCCGTTTGGTTACTGGCTCTTGTTGCTCCCTGCAAAATCATAGAGACACATGACAAAACTGTGTGTATGGGAGGAAATCTCACATCATTATTATTGTTATTCTATTATTCTGCTCTGCTGCCAAGAGACTGCACCGCTGGCTTGGCCTTTATTACTCTGTGAAGTTCAGCATCCTGTAGTTCCTATACGTACATATTCTTGGTAATTATGGTGAAAGGATGTGACAGGTTCAGCACATGTGACCTCAGTGCGAAACATTAATTAGACCTCTGCCCTTTCTCCCCTGTAACTGTCTCTGCGAGTGACACAAATGTTAACGCATCAATACCATCTCACTCCAGTACACAGGCAGAGCAAAGCGAGAAAGTTGCAGAAATAAATGCAAAAAGTATCTGCATGTACATTTAATGCACTTGGCAGATACAGCATTTGTGTGTTACTCTGGATAAGAGACATTTCTTTTGTGGTCCATAAGAAAATACGAATTCTGACGCAAATTCTGATGGTCAGGAGAAGTTGGTTCCACCACCTTGGTACCAAAACTGACAAAAGTCTTGATGTACTTCTTCAAACTTTGAGAAGAGGGGGGTCAGGTTGAGCTGTGCTTGATGCTGGAAGAGAACGAGCTCCAAACAGCAGCCCCTACTTTACACTGATCCAAGACCGGCAGCCTCTCCTTTACACTGACCAAGACCGGCAGCCTCTCCTTTACACTGACCAAGACCAGCAGCCCCTACTTTACACTGATCCAAGACCGGCAGCCCCTACTGTACACTGATCCAAGACTGGCAGCCTCTCCTTTACACTGACCAAGACCAGCAGCCCCTACTTTACACTGATCCAAGACCGGCAGCCCCTACTTTACACTGATCCAAGACCGGCAGCGCCTACTTTACACTGATCCAAGACCAGCAGCCCCTACTTCCCACTGATCCAAGACTGGCAGCCCCTACTTTACATTGATCCAAGACCAGCAGCCCCTACTTTACACTGATAAAAGACCAGCAGCCCCTACTTTACACTGATAAAAGACCAGCAGTCCCTACTTTTACACTGATCCAAAATCGGCAGTGCGTACTTTTACACTGATCCAAAACCAGCAGCCCCTACTTTTACACCAATCCAAGTCCATACGCCGAAACGGCTTCTATCGTTCGCGCCAAAAAAGATGAAACAGTTACATGAAAAATTGGTTGGTGGTGCTGTGATGGGACAGTGTGAGACAAAATCTCAGAAGGAATAATTATCTGAATAAAAGTGTTCAGATTAATTGATATTAGAGATAATCCCTAGTTGCAGATTTATCCAAGAATGCAGGTTATGAGCGGCCAACAGTTGAGATGCAACATTAGGAAATTTCTGACCACGGTGTTCGCCTGCACCACGCGGTCCGTCAGAGTGAGGGAGAGTGGAGGAAGCTGTCTGAAACTTTTAGCCTCTGTCCAACGGACTCCATGCGTCGTAATGTCATAAAAGCCACATCAAGCAATTACCCGTGCATTAGCCCCCGCGGCGCAGGAAGGGAGCGGCCTGACACGCCCTGCCGGACCTCCGCACACACCGTGGTTCCTCCCGAGCACCGGCTTTAATTCACTTCTAACAAGCGTCACATCCATTTAGAAAGCACTACATCAGCGCCCACCCTCTGCTCTCTCAGCACTCGCAGCCACGCACCCACTGAAGGCCATTTACACACGGTAACAGGCTGATAGGATTACTCCTAAAATAACTTTGTTTTAGAGGGAAAAAAGCCACGTTTAACAAGGTCATCGGGAAATCAGAACATTGTTTGCACATTATAGCAGCAGGATGCACCATATAGCTACGTGTTATTATATTAACGATAAGAATAAACAGATAATGAAGACATCCTGCTGGCAGTCCCTCATGTTCTCAGTATTAAACATGTGAGCACGAGGTGCAAACTGTAAATTATAGGGTAATTATTCAGGGTAAAATGGGGCTAAATACACAGACAGCCTAATTAAATTACACTAAATCCCCCACAGGTTCCAGCTATTAAGATGGAAAAGGACGGAATATCTCTTAACTGGATAATTATTTAGAGTAACAACGATATGGGCACAAACAAACTCACTCTACATTTCTCTGTTTGCTCCAATTCACTGTAATTCCACACATCTAAGCAGGGAAGTCATTTGGATAAATGAGAAATAAGTGGGAGGAATGCAGTAAATCAATAGTAACAATCAATTATATCATGGAAAACCCATTTTTAATTGAAATGTAGTATATTAACACTGTTAAAATTTTAGAACATGCCAAAACAATTTGCAAAGACTCGCATTTTCAGGCAGTAGCAGTTTAGCTCCACGCATTCACAGTGAAGTAATAAACAGTGTTTCAGGCTGGGATGCTCTTGAAAGTCCTTGATTGGTTGGTAGCCCAGCCAGTCAAAACAGATAACATTGACATATGTTAGTCTTATACACACAATTACAGTTTAATTTTAATTGATCTAAAGAGGTTGGAAAATAGTCATGGATCATAAATGGACCTTAGAGTATGTAATAAAATATAAAAGTGTGGGATATGAGACCTTTTAAAGAATCATTCTGATTCAATTCCAGGCTCTAGTTTTGGAAGAAATACATTTCGGTTTCGGTCTGTGAAAAAGTGGGCAGGGCTACTTGATAGACAATTTAGAAGACAATTTCAGAAATTTAGGTAAACAGCACAAACCCTCTCTGTCTGTCTGCATGTATATCGTCAGACAGTCAGACTAAAAGAAGGTTCTAGACTTTGTTTTTGACTTTAGAAACAAATACCAAATATGCGACTGCTGGAGCCTCATCACACCTAGGCCAAGTTAAAAAATGATGATAGAAAACAATAGATTGCATAATGCTAACAGTGGCATTTTGATGACCTGTATTAATAACAAATAAATAATAAAATAATATAAAGCATCCATTAACTGGGCACAGACACACTGTCTGCCAAAAAAAGCAGATGTTACTGATTTGATCAGGCATCTAATGTACACAAACTAAACCTCTACTCATCCTACACTAACACCACATACAATCTTACACTGAAAGTTAGTTTGTGTTCGTGTCACCTTGTTACTCCACTCACTAATTCAAACTTGAGATGTTGTCTTTCATCAGCGTCATATGGAGTCCCACTAATGACATCATTTCTTAATAAATGTAACATACTAAGGTGTGGGAATGGGATCTTAATGAAGTGCAATAACGTAGTGAGAGGTGAGAATGAAATCATGGCAACAGCTAAGTAAGTTGTGGGAATTTAATAGTTAAGTTTTGGCTGTAAATTGACAAGGTGCAATAATGAGAGAACTAAGTTTTGGCAACAGCTAAGTAAGTTGTGGGAATTTGACAGTTAAGTTTTGGCTATAAACTGGTAAGGTGTGAGATAACTACATTTTGGCTATGACTCAGTAAGATGTGGGAATGAGATAATTAAGGCATGGCTATGATTTAGTAAGGTGTGTGAATGAGATAATTAAGTCATGGCTATGATTTAATAAGGTGTGTGAATGAGATAATTAAGTCATGGCTATGATTTAGTGAGATAATTAAGTAATGGCTATGATTTAATACTGATTTAATAAGGTGTGTGAATGAGATATTTAAGTCATGGCTATGATTTAGTAAGATGTGAGAATGAGATAATTAAGTCATGGCTATGATTTAGTAAGATGTGAGAATGAGATAATTAAGTCATGGCTATGGTTTAGTAAGGTGTGAGAATGATGTAACCATGGCTGTGACTAATGAGTGCAGTTTAGCTGTGTAGGACGTGGCAATGACCTAGTAAAGTGTGAGAATGAGATCATTAAACCATGGCTATAACTTAGTAAGGCATGGGAATAAGATAATTAAACCATGGCTTTGACTCCGTAAGGTGGGGGAATGAGATCATTAGAAAATTGCCATGATTTAGTAAAACCTGGGAATAAGATAATGAAGTACTGAGAGCTAAGTTGTGGCTATGAGTTAGTAAAGTGTAGAAACAAGATAATTAAACCATGGCTCTAACTTCGTAAATTGTGAGAATGAGGTCATTCAACTATGGCTACAACTTAGTAATGCATGCGGATATGATGATTAAGCCATGGTTATTAGTTAGTAATGTGTGAGAATGAAATAATTACACCATGGCTATAACTTAGTAAGGCGTGGGAATGACACAATGAAATAAGGGTAATGGCTTAGTAAAGTGTGGGAATGAGGTAATTAAGTTGTGAGATATAAGTATATATAAAAAAAGATTAAGCGGTGAGCATGACTTTGTGATAGTTAAAAAAAATTAAGCTGTGATCATGACTTTGTGATATTTAAGTCATGGCCTCAACAGAACTATATCATTCCCACACCTTACTGAGTTGTGGCCTATATTATTTTTTTTAATTAACAAAGTCACCATTGAGGTGCTATGGCTTAATAACTAGAACTGGTTAATGTAATGCAGTGTCATGTAGTTTGTTTGTCCTGCTACTTGCTATAATTTTACCAGAAATAAATACACAGCACTGTGGAGAGTGTCCCAATGTGTTGGGCTTTTCGCTGTAATAAAGTCTTGAAACTCACTGTCATACCCAAAATAATTATCAAGTATTTTTGGGTTTCTACCTCCCACTTACCTGGTTAATATCTAGCACTTTAGGGGCTGTAGAAGAAAAGCTTAATGTTTTCTTTGATGAAACGAACAAAGCTTTATCAAATCCCACGAAGTCTGATTGAGCTTTTACTTTAGAAACTGCCTCCCAAACAGCCATTTCCTTAAAACGAGCAAAAGCAAATGAAGTTAATTTCCGTCCTCTTGAGGTAAACACTTTCAGCTTGTCTAAAATAGGCCTGGATGGGATTATCATTCCAGTCCTGCCTGTCTTTTTCTTCCTCCAAGTCTCAAAGAGCCTCACTGTTGCGCACCCCTCGCTTCGATTTGTTTCGATCAGGGCTCTCCCACTTCTTCTCAAACCATCAGATTTGCAGCTGCGTGACAGTCTGAGGAGGCTGATTAGCATCAGAGCCATGTCAGTGATCAAATCTACTGATCAGGACTGCACACAGTTATCGAAGAGGCTCGAGCCAGCACTTTTCTACGAGAGATTAACTTTGAGAAAAAGAGCTAGACGGTCCTTCTGTCTCCATTTCTTCTGGCACCTTTCTGCCTTTGAGCTTATCTCGCCTTCTGAAGCAGCTGTGGCACATCAAACCCACTTCAGTTACTCTGCCACCGAGCCGAGGCGGGACGAACGCAGGAAAGAGAAAGAGAATAAAAACGACTTCAGCCAGGGAGTCTTAAAAAAAGGGCAAATTTATTTAAAGCACTTTTGTCCCCTACATAGAAAAATATGATTGATTTAAAGTCAACGATAATAAATAGAGTACCTCTCGCAGGCCCCGCTGACGTGTACAATCAATATCCAGTTCACAATACAGCAAAGGCACAGGCATGTACTGCAGATTCGTGCAGTCTACGCAGTGGAGGGATGTGAACGATGGAAGATGGACAAACGTAAAAGACCCGGTGAAATATCTTACATCGCGTCCTAAATTTACTCCGGTGATCTTCGAACAATGACCTTAAGTGACCTGTCCATGCTCCGCCCACAAATGCGCTCTGTTGCTAGGCTGCACGCTTCACAGAACACCAGCAAAAATGCAAATGAGAAACGAGCAACTACTCTGTGCGCCATGAAACTTCTAGTGTATGGAGGGACACATTGTTAGGACAGCATGGTGCAGTTTACTGGGTAGTCTAGTAAATTCATGGCTGCTTTCATGTTGTGAGCTACAAGAACACTGAGCAGAGTAGCACTTTAGACTGAACTCTGTGGAGCAAATAGGATCGTTAATTGGGCCTGTGATAAATTTTGGTCCATTATGTCCCAAAGTGCCGAATAAAACTTCTCATATATGAGAGAGAGCAAGTGAGAGACAGACTGACCCACTGACTGACTGACTGACACTTTGACTGACTGACTGACTCTCTGACTGACCCACTGACTGACTGACTGACTCTCTGACTGACTGACTGACTGACTGACTCTCTGACTGACCCACTGACTGACTGACTGACTCTCTGACTGACTGACTGACTGACTCTCTGACTGACTGACTGACTGACTGACTCTCTGACTGACTGACTGACTCTCTGACTGACTGACTCTCTGACTGACTGACTGACTCTCTGACTGACTGACTGACTCTCTGACTGACTGACTCTCTGACTGACTGACTGACTGACTCTCTGACTGACTGTTAAAGTGCGGACAGACAGACAGACAGGTAGGTAGGTAGATAGATAGACAGATAGATAGATAGATAGATAGATAGACAGATATGATGTATTTCAATTGTCATCTGTACGTTTTCTTCTGTTTTCTGCTTTGCAATGCAATCGTCCAAATGCTGGAGAAGCTTCCAATCCTGTACTGTTATTAGTCTTCACCTGACAATATACAATTCACTGTATACAAAACTCTCTTTCCTATAATGTTCTACATAGAACATTACATATAATATATGAAACAACTAAATACATATTGGCCAAACTAATAAATATAAACATCCTTTTGGCTGCACTAAGCTGTCCTTTCCTGATTAATTTAGCAGTTTTATTTCTCACACATCTGTTTCCTCTTACGGCCTGGGCCTCGTAGATCTCAGATCTCAGCAACCCGAGCGCCTACCTCCAGCTTCTCAGGTTTCATACGCTGTTTTAAAGTGATGAAAGTGGGGAGAGGGAATAAAGTAAGCAGTAAAACAGGATCTGTTAAAAGCGGGAGTTGACCTGTGAGAGTCTAAACCCGACACGTATTTTGGGAAGTGTCAGTATCTGAAATGATCTGTGAGGCCCCATCAGTTTTAATCAAATATTCCACGCTGTAATCTGAGCTCAACACTAAATACAGCATTACATGTCATTTACAGCGAACAACCAAGCAACAGACGCTATGGGGGAACACGAAGCATGGGTAGATCTACTGGAACCACTTTAGACTTTTTACTGTTGTTGTAAATTTGTGTACAGTGTTCTAGACGTTTCGATATATTTATATATTTTCTTTTAGTGAACAGTGAGTGCAGCACTGCCTGATTGATTCAGTAGTTTATCAGGATTGACCAAAAGTGAATAATAACATAGAATCAACACTTCATTCCAGATGAGAGCAAAAAACGTTCAATGGTCCCTAATATGAACTGTGATGCCATAATAATAATAATAATAATAGTAATGATAATAAATGTTTTCTTTTTTTCTAAAAACATTTCTTGAGATGTACAGTCTGAGATGTTATGAAATCTAAACACTATGACGCCGGATATGTAATAAGCATTTCTTAATAAGTGGCAACTTTTGTCAAGTGACAGTCATAAATGCAGCGGAAACGCACAACCGGACGACCCCACATGCCAAGAAGCTCTTGGGTGGTCTCCCGTAGCGCCCCCTCTTGACAACATATGCATGTGCATCAAGCATTCACTCTCAGTCATCTAAGGTACTCCAAATATAGAAATTAAAAAATAATGTGATTTTTGTGTTTCGTCTCATAATCAAAACATATAATGTCCATCTTTCATTTGCCATATTCTTTAAAAAGAAAAGAAAGGTCATAAATATCTTAAATATTTGAGGAAATGATAAGGCTTCGTTTTGTTCCTCGAGACTCGTGGAGCTCTTCGGCCTCCGGTCCAGCAGAAGAGGCTTTTTTTCGTCTCTCTTTTTCTCCAGTATGTCTCCGGCTCAACCCACCTGCTTCAGCGGATTCCGGTATTTCGTTTTTAAGTCACTATAGATTCCAGGGACTGTTTTACATGTAGTGGATGACATAAAAAGATCTGATTGTCAAAAAAAAAAACAATTAGAAAGCCTTGATGCTTTGAAGCAAGTGGTGGACCAGGTTTCCAACAACACGCTCACACACACAGGAGACGTCACTTCGGCGGGGCTGCCGGCGGCTGAAAGGTTTGGTCGAGTGTTTTTGGCCGCCCTGCGTGTCGGACGCCAGTCTTTTGACATCGCTCACCACTTTGAGTCCTGGTTGTGACGAGTGTGTTTTAAAGCTCCAGTCTTCTCTGGTTCAGCAGAGATACAGGCATGTGTGTGTGTGTGTGTGTGTGTGAGTGTGAGTGTGAGTGTGTGTGTGTGTGTGTGTGTGTGTGTGTGTGTGTGTGT
>JBBIGA010029189.1:0-14018 GCA_037576975.1 Alestes dentex | reverse complement strand
GAATAATTCAAAGAAAACAAATCTGTCATACTCATAGAGATGCTGATTTAAAAATAAATTGCAGTGGTCTCTTTTTTATATATATACACATAGGAAATTAGGTTCCATATGTATTATATGAGATAAAAAATCCGTGTTCTATATATAATAATGTATATCGTATTTTATCATCACTGCCAAAATTTCCCTTTTGTTTTTTGGTTTTGTTCAACCACAACTGTGACATTGTGTTACGACTCAGTTTGAAATTTTGTGTCAAAATTTCTTATAGAAAGGACCTACACACAAACAAATGTTCAAAAAATCTAGTTGATTCATCTCCATCTTTTATGTAAACAAACACACAGCCTACCTGTTCTGGTGTTTCCTGCCAGGTGTACAGGAGAGCAGGTGGTCAGTGATGAAGAGCAGGCACCTGGGCGTCACTCTGGCTGGGGAGTGTCCAGAGTGTCTGGGGAGAGACTGGGTCATCAGGGCTGGCTCCAGCGCAGCAGGTCAGACGGTTATGAGGTTTAGCGAGCTGGCCTAAGCTTTACACTGAATGTACTATTTATGTTCAAAATGTAGCGCATAGAGATTGTATTTTAAGCTAATGTATAGACAAAAGCAGTATGAAAATACCTGAATGAAAGGTTGACGATGATCTCCCTGTGAGAGACAGACTCTTTCAGGATGATGTGGGAAGGCAAGCCTGTGGACCAAACCCCAGGGTGGGCATCGCCTCAGCTTGGGAAGAAGAAGCCCCAGCTTGGGTGGAAGCTCCAGCTTGCGTATCTAGTGAAATTAGTATATTCTGTATATAATGGTGTTTATAATAAAAGTTAAATTAAAGGAACTGGTTAGTGTGTGGGTTAGCTAGCCAGCTAACTAGCCAGCCCTTCTATTTTGAAATAGCTATTTATACTAGCTAATCTTATTTATTGAAGTAGTTAACTCGAAACATTCTTTGTTCATTTCGAAGATATTTACACTAACGCTAACCCTCAGCCTAACTTTGGCCCCTTTATTTTGGACAACTAATTTACATGCGCCCAATCAGGACAGCTCTTCCACCCCGCCTGGGGCTTCACATCATTGACCTGCGGAGATGCAGCTAGTGAGTTAATCTTACACTCTCTCTAACCCTTTTCAGTCTAAATAGTGTTCGAGTTTGGGCCAGTAGGCTCTAGTGGTGTCCAGTTATGGCATGTTAGTGTTTTGATACTTCGTAAATTCACCCTACATATCATCTCTCTCCATCTGTAGAGTGCTGTGAGAGAATTTTAGTAACATTTTGGACACATGACAAAACTGCCTTTTATATTTGTTTCACATAGCTACCTAAGTTAGAGGTTTATGTCATGTGGAAACATGAACCAATTTTAATCATGTGAGAACTGAATGCTTCACATCTCACCATTGTTTAGATTTTAGCTGTTTGAATGTACTGGAAAGACATCCATAACACAACCTACTATGTCATGGAAAGGTCCAGATCTGTAGTACTTTGAGCTTGCAGTTAATTTGTGTTTGGTTATGTGTTAGTAACAACAATGTTTTCCTTGAAAAATGTATTATTCAAATATTTAATTTGTCTGTAGGTCTCCAGTATTTACTTTGGTCTCTTTTGAAGGTGCTGTTGCACTATGAATGTCTAAGATAATATTTGAGCGCATTGATGCACATAACTTATATTTTACTGGTGCTAAAGCCTGGGGGCTGAATATAAACGTCTCAAATATTGTAGTCAATATTCTGTGATTCCAACTGCCTTTAATTTTAAGGGTAAATATATATTTGATTGGCAATATTAGCCCAGCCCACTTTTCATGTTAAAAGATGTACGCTTTTGGGTTGTATTTTCAGTGATGTTTGGCTGGGATTTATCTCCCATAGCCTGGTGATGATTAATTTTACCGAGAAGTTTGAGATGAGTGGATGCCAGGGTTAAAATCCTCATAGGTGAGTGTAACTAGAGCAATAGCACTTATTGTCTTAAGCACCATTGTGGCAAATGTGTGTAGCAGTTGCAAAGATGATTTAGTGGCCTACATTTACAATGGTTCAGTTTGAGGTTTACAGACTTAAAGAGGACATTGTTTTTTGTTTTTTTTTACACTTTTCCAAATTATGCATATTTTTGCTGCATGCTATCTAATTGTCATGCAAGATGTTCTACATTTGTTTTTTTTTTAATTTGGTGTTCGGTTATGTTAGATTGGGTGTATCATCATGGCACTCAAAAAATAGGCAAAAGTCCTATCCCTTTCCAGGTTATCAAGTTGTCATGTATTCTGTCTGTTTTGTCAAATAGAAATCTAAGTTGTGCGGTTAATGGTTTAGAAGGTGGTGCAGTGCTAGGACAATTTTCTCACCATACACCAAACATTGGTGTAATCTACACTAAGGCTGCACTTCAGCAATTAAATAATTGATCACTAAGAGCACTGAGACACTGAGCTTGTAACAGTTTCTTAGATTGGACAGTACATTCAATACACACAGTGCATACAATGAATGCTGTGATTCAGACAAGCTCTTGAGGATCACAGATCATAAATAATAAGTTAATTTTGAGATGTAACAGAATATACAAGTTTATGGAAAGCATAAGGCCTTTCATAATGTACTGCAAAGACAAAAATATATAACTGTGCAGCTTCAGTCTGGCAGTTAATGGCGGTAGTTGTCTGGGGCAGTAGTAGAGAGGGATGTCTGTAATCAGGATATTTTTGAAAATCATAATGACAGCCCTAGTTAAATCTTGCACACTTGATTCACATTACGGCTACATAATATGAATATAAGTATTCATGCTTTTATTCTACTTGGACTGTGGTATGCCTTGCCCTTCTGAATCAGTAATGTGATGTAGTTTAAGATTGGCCTACATTTTTCTGACCCAATTCATTTCACTTTCTTGGAATGCCTTGCTTTATTAAAACACCCACAGAAACACTCTTCTGAAACTGTGTGCTCACACCGTTGGCTTAATTGGCTGCAGGCTCGTTTGTATGTTGCCATCTTAGTGCTGCGAAGACCAATGTCACGATAACGATGAACAGATATTGGATAGCCCTGATTCAAGTTGAGGAAAGACGGACAGTTTGATTTTCTGACCCTATTAACACTGATGCAAAAACGCTGCAAATTAAATACAAGTGGAACTCTAAAATTACTGGCAGGCATAAAGTGCCAGTATGTTTTCTTATGAATAAAGTGACATTTTCATGCTTACATGTTAGTAAAAGACAGATGAATGAATGATATATCGGTAGGTCTGTGGTGTTACGCGTTGTGGTTTAATTGTAATCAGCTGCAGCAGCACTATACTGACACTGTTTTAGAAATGTTGTTCTAGATTGTTTGTTTTTTTTTTCCATGTAACTCACGTAAACGATTGGCCAATGACTAACAGAGTACAGAGCTGTCATAGTACTGGGAGAGCATGAGGCTGGTCCATTGTATTTTGTGAGTGAGCATGCTGTAGATGTTCTGTAACCAGTGCAATATGTGAAAATATATTTTTGAAAGAAATCATATTTAGATGACTGAGCTGTGTCTTGAAGTGGAGGTCCAGGATATCTGGAAGACATTGTGCAATCATTCATGTATAGTATAAATGAAGGTACACTATGAAGGACAATCAAAAAGTTTGACAAATCTGAATATGTTGTCGTTTTATTTCTAGGTTATTGTTTGACATGCCCTGATATAAGTCTTTTTCTGCTTTTGACTGTGCCATGCTGGTTTCTGTTTAAATTGTCAAGCTTTCTGTTTGTTAGGTTACATAGCCAACTTGTGTGTGCCTTTCTCTTTCGATCTCGTCGTCGTTATTACACTTGCAACACTGTGAGGTCTTGCAGGATCCGTGCTGCTCTGTGTGACCGTCTGACAAATAAAAATGTGACTATTATTGTTATTTGAAAGTATTGACTTGTTATTGCTATGTATGCATATTACCCAGCACTGTAGCAATTACAGTTGGTTTATTAAAACTGGAATATCATGCAACCAGATTGTCTCTCTCTTTTGTTTTTTAATCAGGCTCATTTTTCTTGTAGCAGAGAAAACATTTTTTTGCTCTTTTTTTCAGAGTCCTACAGGGCCGAAATTTTTAACTGTGATTCGGTGCATTTTAGAAATTTCCACTAGAGGGTGTCATAGCTCATGTTGTGTGCAGCTCTGATTTAAAGTTTCTTCATTATGAGGCAGCAATGACTATTAGACTGCTGCCAGGACTGAAGCGTTTAGCCTACTGGTGTAGGTGTTTGCTGAGTTAGAATGACATCTTCTGTTTAAGTGTTACTTCCTGAGAAAAAAAAAAAGGGTGTAGAGTATGTAACTGAGGAAAATGCCATGACCTGTAACCCTCTTGAGTCAGACCACCAGATGGTTTATGATGATGTTTATTTTAGGATATGGAAAAAGAGTCATGCTATAAGGAAGTTCAAAATGTGACAAATGTTAAGGGTCTTTGTTCAGTACATGCAGAACTCCTGATCACAGTTTTGACTAATAAAATATCCGAATTGTGACATAGTGCATGCATGTCGTTTGCAGTTGTTTACAAATTCCAGACTAGGTCAGTTTATCATATTAAGAAAAGTCAATATAAACTAATTTGAAAACACCAGCTGCTCTTTTCACTGCACCCTTAAAAATAAAGGCATCAACAAGGATTCTTTGTTGGATTTTTGGCTCTCTAAAGCACGGGTTTTTGGTGCTGGTTGTGAAGCTCCCCTGCTCTGCGCGTTGCACATTGTTTTTCTGTTCTTATACCCATTTCAACACAGGAAAGGCTTACTAATTATCTGATTAGTTGCATCAGGTGTGTTAGGTGCAAGGGAAACATTAAAATGTGCAGAGCACAGGGGCTCCAGGACCAGGTTTGGGAACGTATGCCCCCCACCCCCACCTCCCCACCCCCAAAAAATGCTTTGTTGAAAAATGGCTCATTGGAAAGCCACTTTTCTTACAAATGTTAAAGAATATCCATGTAATGTAAGGTTTTGGATGGAACTGAATTTTTTGTATATTTATGAGTTATGTATAATTGAAAGTTATGTGAAGGTTCTTCACATGCAAACATTTTTTCATCTGCTGTAAAGTTACCACTTCTTACATTTCCTTATAATGGTGATGCTCTCTATCCATTTTATCCTAGAGCCACCAGTGCCGTCCAGTGGGGGACTCCCAACCCTGCAACCTACATGAATATCTCTTAGTATACAGGCTTAGGTTAACCTGGTTAGAAAACACTTAATTGGAGACAGTTGGATGAATGAATGACAGGCAGGATACCTGTTCAGATTGGAGGCCCTGAGCCAGGAACAATAAACCTGATGAAAAGGGAGGACACATTAACCAAAGAGCAGAACCCTGTCTTCCTCATTAAGCAAGCAAAGATGTTAGAGGGGTACCTAAAAAGAGAGAAAACTGACAAAGAAGGATTGGAATAAGGGACTATAATTGGCAACAACTGAAAAGGAGCAGCGGCAGCCAGGTTCACTATGGAAAGGCTTCAGAGCTCAGATACTCTCTGTGTGCATCTGTGTAGAGCTCTTGAAGATCAGAGAATCTTTTGGGTGGGCTTTGGAGTGGTCCGCTCTCATTGTTTTCTTTGTTGTTTTTGCTGTAAGACCATTCGGAGCCACGGCTGGGCGCGGGGAGCAGCATCTGAGGCCCAGGCTGACGTCACACATCACATTAAGCATGCCAAGACCATGACCTCTCATATTTACATTTTTCAGATGTTTACTGTGTGAAAGAGCCTGTTAGAATGACACAACAAGGAATATGATTTTACATGTTGGTTTACTTAACATTCAATGCAAATCAATCATGCACAGTATTGCAAGTTCTGCACGCAGACGTATTAAACCTTGCTGCCACTGGCCAGTTGTGTGTGCCAGTGGTCAATCCAGCTGCAGCTTTCTAACAACTTCTGCGAGTTTTCAGGGTCATCCAGCATCCAGAGCCGTCCCTGCAAATAAACAGTAGCTCACTTGGAGACCTTAGTTTGTTTTTACTGGCTGTGAAGAAAGTAACAGGAGCTGTATTGAGATTATCAAGTAGAAAGACAGGCGAGTTTAGTCTGAAGGGCGAACTGTTATTCCATATTTAGTGGAATTTAGGCAGCTTAGAGCATTAATCACCAGTTATAACCTCCACTTACAGTTTGTATTATTAATACACTATTTATTCCTCCCAGACACTTCATCTAAAAGCTAACACAGCAGCGTTAGGGTGCACCATTTACTGACACAGGTGTTAAATTGCGTACACATAGAATCAGAAAACTTTAGTGATCCTGGATAAAGTTGCCTATGCTAAGACTTTTAAAATAGAAGTTAAAATAAAACTCTCCAACGTTTTATTTCTTTAAAATGCTTGGAACAAAATACACGGCACTATGTACAAAAATGCTGTGGTCAGTATGAGAGGTGGATATAAATACCAAAGATAAATAACAATTACTGCAGAAGTGGTTTACTAGTTAACTAGTGGTTTGGAGTTTCACTCCATAACAAGTCTGCTATTGCATATATTAGTGACATAAGTAACTGATATTGCACATGATTAGACAATTGCACAAAACTGTAGCACATAAGCAGTGATCTAAGTAGTGATATTGATATTGTATAGCTTGTATAATTTCCAAAGAAAAGCACCAAGCCCAACGGGATGGAGCGCCACTCAATACCTTTGAGATCAGGTGGAGTGGCATCTCTGATCCAGAACTACTCAGCCAGCAATTAGTATCCGACCTCATTAAAACTCCTGTGGCTGAATGCTATCAAATCCTAACAACAATGTTTCAGCATATAGTGTAAAGCTTTCCCAGTAGCAGCGAAGCATGAAATCCCTAATAATACCTTTAATTTCAGAAGAACTGCTGTTTTACTAGTTGGCTACAAACTTTTTGAATGAAATTGTGAAAGTGCCATTAAAAGACAATAAATATTACAAACTTGAAGTGAGGATGTTTCAGATGACGCGACAAATTTGTTGTCATTTTCGCAAGTTCGCAAAAAATTAAGCATAGAATGCATTAAAAGAACACTGCATATAAAAATGATCACTGAGGAAATGAAACCTGGTACCGATTCCACTATCTAAGGAAACCTGAACAGTCTCAACTACAATAAATCAACAAATAAAACAACTCACTTCTAGTGAGACATAAAAAAAAATACCCTGAGAGGTTTTTAACATGTGAACGGTTTTTACCGCTTTAAATGCTTCTTGTATCTTGTGTCTGTGTGCGTGCAAAAATGACAACTTGCGACTGTTGCTTCCTGTCACACAGCAATGCATTTTAATGGATGCTGTGTGTATGTGTTTCTGTAAATAAATGGCGGTGGTTTGGAATGAAGCATACGATAATGACCACATGAACTGAGATGACTAAACTGTAAACATTTCTCTCGCTATTAATAGGGCAGACTGGCTTGATGCTCTCATGCCAACATGAGTCATTACCGCATTGCTGAATGACACTATTTCACTGATTATGAATAAAACAACATATCTGTTCATGACCAGCACATAATTAATCCATTTCGGTGTACGCTTACAGTAAATACTTTGGTATATATCTTTAGGTGTTTTACTTCAAGAATATCATTAAATAAAACTTCCCTAACAAAACCACATAGGACATGACAAGCCATCTCATGATGACAATTTATTCTGAACCTTAGGCTACATTACACTTGTGAAATGTTTCCATACATAATTGTGAAATGGGTATGAACTAATTTAAGTGGGCGTTCTGGACACATATGACTGAGCACAAATTTCTGCAAATGAATTTCCTGTATTTTTCTTGATTTTTATTCTCCTGTATAACAGTTTGTGGTTTCATACCAAAATGTACTGAAAATGTTCATAATTTTCATTGTTATGCCTTTATCGCTTAGAATTAAACAGACATTTCTCTCACTGTGCATTTAATCCTGATATGTGCGAACAGTCTCTGTTCTGACTGGCTGCCATGCACAGTGTCCTATTTAAGAAAGTATGCTAAAACGTATAAATTCAAAATGAATATAAAATAACAAAAAGAGCAGCAAAAACAAAAGCTTTAGTTCATAGATTATGAAAGAGTATCTAGCTGTGCATGCATTTTGTTTACTGCGTTTGTGGGAAGGCCATTTGCAGTAATTCTGTTACCCCAGGGGACTGTGCCCTGTGCGTGAGAAGTCTAAATATGTGTTCTTCTCTGAACTTGTGTTCTCATAGACTTGTGAAACCTCATCAGTTACGGCCAAAGTATAGTTCCAAGTCGAAGTTTGAAACTAGCCAAGTACAGTAATGTAATAGTAGTTTTCCATATATATAAATAAATACATACATATATATATATATATATATATATATGCTAAAATGCTTTATGATTTTAAAATGATTTTAGCTTTGCTAAAATGTACCTTGGTCCAAAAAGATGTTATGATTAGATGAGACCAGAATTGGTTTGGCCTCAAACCAATACAGCTCACCTTTCAAAGAACACCATACCTACAGTAAAGTATAGAGGTCGTCACATCCTGAAGTGTGAGTGTTTCTCTGTGGCAGAAATTGGGGCACTTGTCTGGATAGAAGGAAAAATGAATGGGCCAAAATAGCATCATATTCTTAAGAAAAACCCGTGGCAAATTGTCAAAGGGAAATGACCCAAAGTACACAGAAAAATTGACCACACAGTGGCTGTGTGGTCTTGTCAGAGCCCAGACATAAAACCCACTGAAAATAGAACGGCAAAGGCAGTAATGAAAGCAAAAGATGGTTCCACAAAAAACTGACACAGAGGGGTTCGTTATAAGTCAGTGATTCTGTATATTTATTTATTTGTTTATTTATTTTCTGAACTGTTGCTAAAAATAGGTTTGTGTTAGTGTGTCTTTATTTTAGGCTGCAAAGCAAAAAGAAAACAACTATATCTGAATATTTTGAAGGGGTGATTCTTTCTCTCTCTCACACACACACACACACACACACACACAAATAAAAAGCTTCTATATTTGAGTCACTGACGACTGGAGTGGCCCAGGTCCCTGATCAGGTGGAACTACATATCCCAGGATTCCCGGTGCGTGGCGCGACGATGTCGTCACTGCGGACGTGTAGATCAGATCCCTGTATATGGGGATGTGGACCTGATGAATGATGTGGGTTTTCATGTTATTTGCGGTGGCCTTTTGTGTTTTTTGACCAATGTTTGCCGTCGCGCTTGTCTCCAGCGGCCGGCTGAATCGTTTTGGAGTGGAGACGGCTCTCGGGTGGTGTTTATCTGTCTGCTTCAGCTCTGGGCTCAGGGTTTAATCTGAAGTCGGTGGCTAACGGTCAGGGAGAGTGACTTTGGGATTTGGGCTTCGGGATTGCTCCTCCCGGTATGATGCCTCGGGACAACATGAGCTCCCTCGTCCAGAAACTAGCCAGACAAGCCCTGGCCACCTTCCACAACCACGCCACCACCACTGCTGCTGTTGCAGGTGCAGGAGAAACCAAAGCATTCCTGGAGAGCCAAAACAAACTGAGGAGCCTCCTGGCACAAGTGAAGGCGTCTGATCTGAAGATTGCACCGAGGTACGCGGAGAGCTCCACGGGGCCCAACTCTCTGGGTCCTCCAGTCACCTACATGCACATCTGTGAGACAGACGACTTCAGCATGGGAGTGTTTCTGCTCAAAAACGGGACCTCCATCCCCCTCCACGACCACCCAGGAATGTACGGCATGCTGAAAGTTCTGTACGGCAAGGTCAGGATCAGTTGTTTTGACAGGTTGGACATGTCACCTGAGAGTGCCAGCGCAGGGCCATTCAACCCCTCCTTAATGCCCTTCCAGAAAAGCTCCTTAAGGCCCTCCGTACGTCGGTCAGTAGGGGAGTTCACAGAGGAGAGCCCCCCGTGTGTGTTATCTCCGCACAAGGACAACATCCACCAAATCGAGGCCGTGGACGGGCCTACAGCCTTCCTTGACATTTTGGCTCCCCCTTATGACCCAGACGACGGCAGAGACTGTCACTATTACAAAGTGCTCCAGCCTGGGTCAGAAGGAGCAGATAAGAGGCCAGAAGGTCAGGAGCATACTGAGGTATGGCTCATGGAGATTCCACAGCCCAGCGAGTTCTGGTGTGGAGGTGAACCTTATCCCGGGCCAAAAGTTTCCCTGTGAAAATGAGAGAACAGTGATGCCCTGAATTTGCTTCATTCTAATGTATACATCGTTTTCACATTAATAAAATATGACAAGGTGGTTTTTGTCTTCCAGTTTGCTTTCTTGTGACTGATATATGTTTTATTAATCTAAATGATGTGCACATTTCAGTCAAGTAAGTTTAATGCTCCCGACACAGTGTAACAGTTGGTCATAAAAAAAACTATAACCTCAACTGCAAGAAAGACTGGAAGAGTTCTCAGAAAGTTCCGTTTTTTCTTATCTCAGTAAAGTGTGTGTGTGTGTGTGTGTGTGTGTGTGTGTGTGCGCGCTCTTGACAACAAATTGGACTGTGGACTTGATGAGCAACTTCGTTTTTTTTGACCTGTAATGAATCCGCTGCTGTTTCTGTTGTGATTTGGCATGTGCAAATATGATGGCCTCTTTTGCCTGCCTTGTTTATGCACATAAATACTAATTATTTTAAAGCAAACTGCTTCAAGGGTGTTTCTTTGAATGGTGGATTCAAAAAATAAGAGATTTTCTTTGCTTATTTCTAGGATTTTCTTTGCTCATTTGATTCTTATGGAGACTGAGGGGGAGCAATAATGTTTACATGGTTGGTAGTACATTAACAAAGGGTTATGAGCTTCCACAACTGTAGCTTATTCATGTTTGACTTTAACTGAGTAGGTTCTGTCCATGTAACTTGGCTGCTTCTGAGTACACCACGTCGCAACAATAAATTGGCCTAACATCTTATATATACATATTTATATACACTGCGCCATTGAAAATATTCTTGGTAGTAAATAAAAATGTTTTCACTAGGAGAGAATCTAGGCCTTGCATATGCGTTCAATGGAAAATATTAAAGAGGGAGGGACAGAATAATTAGCATGAGGCAGTTTCGTAGTAGTGAGTCCAATGTTGTTTAGGAATCGCACTTAAGTAGTATAACTGCAAGCCAATATCTAGATGCTATGGACTTTCTGTGGGTATTTGTGTCCATTCGTTCTGTAGAACATAAGATCAGACACTAATGTTGGACGAGAAGGCCTGGCTCGCAGTCTCCATGCCAGTTCATCCCAAAGGTGTTGGATGGGGTTGAGGTCAGGGCTCTGTGCAAACCAGTCACGTTCTTCTACACCAAACTTATCCAACTGTGTCTTTATATTGCTGCGTGCAGTGGGGCACAGTCATGTTGGAATAGAAAAAAATCCTCCCCCGAACTGTGTCCACAAAGTTGGTGTTGTCCAAATGCTGAAGCATTAAGACTGCCCTTCACTGGAAGTAAGGGGACAAACAGGTGTCCCAATACTTTTGTCCACGTAGTGCAGTTTAGGTTCACTTATTGGAAAATATTCCAACTTGCACTTGTCAACTGTGTCAGCAGGCCTGTGTCAGTATTTCTCTGTTCTGGAGTGTCCCCACTCTGCATATTTCAGTGTAGGTTTCCTGACTCTAAATTGCAGTCGGGATACTTTTTCTAGTCTTAGTCTTAATCTGGGTTGATGAGCTGGTCTGCTTCAGTGAACCAATCCACAGATTGATAGGCCTTTCTGAACTAAGTCCAGTGTGTCACGGTAAAGGAATAAACCCTACAGGAACAGAACCAAGGACCAAGTTCAAAATCCACAGGTTTATGTTGGAAAAGTTCATTGACAACGAGCTCCCTCTAGTGGTGCGAGTATGAAGTGCATGACAACCACCTTGCTGCAGCCACTGGTTTATGTGAAGAATGCAGTCTGTTTATTTGTCTGTTTATAACATCAGTTACATGATCACATCTTGTAACAGATCTTGCCATGTCTTTTGTGTACAGAACAAATGTTAGAAGGGCACACTAGGAACAAATTAAAGCGCTGAAGAAAGGCTTAGTTTCCCAAAATAAGTCATCACAAAAGAGTACGAGCGAGTAGCACACTGACATTTTGATGACTGCGACTCAAAATATGGATAAATATTGTATTACAGTGATTTGTCCATATCTGAGAAAGATTATGGACACTATCAGTGCTAAACTTTTTAAACAGTAGACTTTCAAACAGTTAAGTTACAAGAGCCAAAATATACAAAGCTAGAACACTTCTAGGGGACAGATGAGTGGTTCTCAGACAAACAAACTGTTGTATAAATGTATTTAGTCACATTGTAAAAAGCTGAAGTTTTAACTTTATAAAATTAGTAACTGGAATGCATTAAAATATAGAGTTCATAAAACTTCTAATATTAAATTAACAGAATGTCAAACATATTTTTATTCTGTTAACTTACTATTAGAACTCAGTACTTTCATTTTTAGTTAGAATTCAGTTTTAACTTAAATTTTAAGGCAGTTTAAGCTTTTTTACAGTCTTTGCCTCACATTTAAATCAGAGTCAGCATGTGTGAACTTAGGCTGCAGTTAAAACTAGGGCTAGACCAATAGACAATGAGTGCTAATTTTGCCCAATGTTGATTTTCCACAGAATTATTGGTATCATCTGCCAAAATCCCACCAGTAGGACACTGATGTTTAGTGGCTTGTTTTATATTGTAGCAAACCAACAAATCAGTTAATCCCAAACCAAAAATGTGTTTCTACCTCTGGTTTTTCATCTAGTTTTTTTCTCTTTTATTGATGAGATTTCTCAAAGCCACTGACACATTTACTGTAAAATATCAAGAAAAAAGATCTAACAAAGCTGAAACGTACTAGATTTGTATCAAAAACTAGTATCGTATTGATACTTCACATGTATGTCACCTTTTACTGTTATTCTGATGAAACGAAAAAACTGTGAATCCTCTTCCTTGCTCAATAACTCTAGTGGTTCATCCAACAAGAAAGGCAGCGCTGTGCTTTTTATATAGTGATAGAAAACACAGCAGTACACAGAGGGCTCTAATTCCATTTTGCTGCACCCAGCAGAACTACTCTGGGCAGATTTCAGTGACCTCGCCTGTCTATAAATGGCAGGAAAAAAAAAAAAAACTAATAAAGCTAACTAAACATTCAGAGTCTGTTTTTTCTGCGTATATATGTTTTACTTATATTTGACTTATGTTGCCAAATGCAGTTGCCAGAAATTAACTCCTTTAAATCAATATCGGTATTGATAGAATCTTTCATATTGGTCCGGCCCCAGTTAAAACAAGATGCAGCTGAACAGAAAAGTCAACTCATGTGCAGTTTGACAGACACGCCCCTTTCTTTCTTTTCTTTCTTTCTTTAGTTTCTTTCTTTCTTTCGTTTCCTTCTTTTTTTCCTGTGTTCCTCTCTGTTTCTGAGTGGACCCTGGTCGGTCCCTGTGCTGGGTTTAGTGATTCCCCTGTTCGGTCGCTGGTCAGGTGGCCGGGTTGTGTGGAGCAGAGTGAAGAGGGATGAGGACTGTCCAGTCTAACAGTGAAAAAGGTAAACAGGTGAACACGCTCACATGAGCTCAAGTTAAAGCTGCCCTCTCAGGTCACTACCGTCCCAGTGCTGGTGATCACGAAGGCTCGCGCCGTCTTCACCTCGCGCCCTCCGCGGGCTGCCCCGCGCGCTCGCGCCTCTCGCTCTGTCTCTGGTGGATCTTGGCGTGGCGCCGGCGCTCGTCGCTCCGGGCGAACTTTCTGCCGCACAGCTCGCAGGCGAACGGCTTCTCGCCCGTGTGCGTGCGGATGTGCGTGGTGAGGTGGTCGCTGCGACCGAAGCTGCGCATGCAGATGCGGCACTGGAAGGGCTTATGGCCCGTGTGCACGCGCACGTGGCGCGCCAGCTCGTCGGAGCGCGAGAAGCGGCGGTCGCAGCCCTCGGCCGGACACGGGTACGGCCGCTCGTGCACGGGAGTCTTGCACGCGCGCGGCGGGTACCTGCGGGGGCGCGCGATGGGCCGCAGCGGGGCGGCGTGCG